>JAVSBS010013130.1:18324-42656 GCA_033124195.1 Coracias cyanogaster | reverse complement strand
TGGATGGGGCCTTGAGCAACCTGGTCTAGTGGGAGGTGTCCCTGCCCATGGCAGGGGCGTTGGAACGAGATGATCTTTGAGGTCTCTTCCAACCCAAACCATTTGATGATTCTATAAATTGTGCTGCAAAGCCCCACCTGATAATGCCCTGTCACCCAAGAATGAGCTGCCTTTCACTGCATGGACAGGATCACCTCCACTGAGAACAAACAGCAGCAAAACCAGCCATGGGAGATCCCTCAGAATGCTTCCATTCATAGGAAAAAGGAGTCACAAAATCACAGGAAGCAGCTTGGGCGATCACTTATGCACATAAGCCCTGTCTCCCATCCTGACCAAGCACTTCTGGGACTCACAATGACGTGTTTGCTGAAGAACCTCTGTCAGTGCCAGCAGGATAACTGTCCTGTAGAAATGCCCCAAGAATCTGAGGCTCTTTTCTAAACAAATCAATCAAGAATCTAGGTAGCAAAACTCAGTTTCCAGGGATATGAGCTGCTTGGATTTTCTCTCGGTGATGCTTCGTGTTTGACACAGGAAAAAGAAAGTACTCTTGCTCTTTTATTGTAAAAGAAAGTAGTTGCTCTTCTATCCTGGCCTGAGTCACAGAATCACAGAATTGTCTAGATTGGAAAAGACCTTTAAGATGATGGACTCCAACCATTGTCCACTGACAAGTCCTCGACTAAATCATATTCCTAAGCACTGCGTCTACATGACTCTTAAATGCCTCCAGGGATGGGGACTCCACCACTGCCCTGGGCAACCCATTCCAATTAAAGTCAATTAAAATCTATTATGTACTTATCATATTGGACCATGATCATCATACTGTGCTGCTCTGCAGCATCTGATGCCAGTTTAGACTTGCTTTGATCCCCAGTGCAGGCCTCATGCTGCCACTACAGAGGGAATGTCAGGGGAAGAAGTCCTTGAAATGTTTTCCCCAAGGCGAAGAACACTATTTCTGCTGATGGTCATGACCCCGGCTTGTGATATTTTGCTGCAGGGGGACTTTGGAACCGGAAAGGTTGCGCTGGCCATTTCAGCTTGTTGCAAACTGCCACGGAGCAAGAACTGCGAGACGAAACCCCTCAAACACTCCTGATGTTTGCTCTGGAGGTGCAGAGCTCTGAGAGTCCTGCCAACCAGACAGCGTCAGAGAAATCCCCTGGAATCCCTCCGTGAGAGCCTGTCTGCAAGCGCTGGGTTGATGGTCAATCGTTTGCATTTATTTAGACTAAAGAACCAAGCTTCCAGTTTCCTTAAAACAACAGGGACAAGTCCTAGCTGCCAGCTTCCTTGAATTTCTCCAGTTTTTGAGACTAACCAAACACTTTGAGCTGCTCTTCACCACTACCCTGGATTCTTAACCTGGCTACCAGACATAAGCACCTTCAAACGAAACCCTTAGAAAGAGCCAGCGCTACCTGGAAATCCCTGCCTGCCAAGTGTACAGAACTGAGCCAAATTTGAGCACACTTTGAAAAATATGGATTGGGAGAACGTATTTGTGAATGTAAAAGCACTTTAGCTCATTCGTGCCGGGTAATCTGTATGAGCGCATCACTTAAAGTGCCAGACCTGGCTTTCCTCCTGTGGAATGATAGTAAGTCCTAAGTTATGACTTATTATCCCAAGCTTCTTCTTTCCTTACAGCCAGGTTTGGATAAAGCTCTACTTGTGCCAGTCAGAGTCTGCTCATGACGCTGAGCTGAAACGCACAGAATTACCATGAACGTCTAAGTTGAGAAAGGCAAATTTCAGGCCCCAAAGTGAATGAAAACAAAAATGGGAAAAACTGTGATTTATCCGATTTGAAGTGGAGACTCCGCTCCCTCCGGAACATTGTTCCAGCGGAACACATTTTTAAACAGAATAACCGGTGAGAAAGAATTGTATTATAGCAGAGTATCATTTTCCAGGCAACACCTTATTGATAGAACCTTAAATTGGTTCATGTTAGCAGACTCTCGAGGCGTATTTTCACTCAACGCAAAGCACAGCTATGCCCACCCTGCAGCTGCTTTCCCTCGTACAGTGCCCAGTTGTTTTTCTACAGTGGCTCTTCTTTTTTTTTTCTTCTGTCCCCCCCTTTCCTGCCTGGTAAAGCTGGAAAATTCCACTAGTGATAACCCTGAGAGCTTACTCCCCCTCCTGTTGCTCCTTGCTTAAGAAAACAAGAGGGAGGGAACAGGGTGGGAGAAGTTACTGATTTAGGAAATTCTGCAGGTCTTACCTCGGAGCAGAATAAAGCCTTGGTGTTATCCTTAAAGGAGCAGAATCCTTCTGAAGCCCAACTTTTCATGCTTCTCATGGCAGCAAGTCCCTCCTCAGCCTATGATCACCGAGCTGCACATTCGGGGAGCTATCTGACAGCCTGTGATAGGAGATTCTGCCTCTAGTCATACACGGGCTGTGGGAACAAAGAGCTTCTGGCCCTTGCGGGAAATGGACTGACATGGCTCCATCACTATTTAAAGCGTCGATGCCTTCAGGATAAATCCTCTTAGTGTGTTTTCCTGTTTGTGTCAGAACTTAAACCTTTTATCCCTTTCCTAAGAGGAGAAATAAGAAAGTAATCAGCGCTAAGCTGTGCTGCAATTCAGAGGAGTCCCTGTGGGGTGGTTCAGGAAAAGATGGGGCCAATTTATGTGTCTTCTGCTAGCGGGATATGAGACGCTACCATTAGCATCACACACACACTAAAAAAAAGCCTCCTAAGTGACCAGATGCAAATGAACAAGGAGCTGTCTCTGCACGGAGATGGCTACTCCTCCTGGAGCAGAACGCCAGCGAGGAAGGAGAAGCGAGCCAGAGTACAGCTGTTAAGAAATCAAATATTTATGGGGAAGCCTTTCTTGCTTTTCCTACTGTGGGACGATCAGTGGGAGGCCTAGATGAGCGCTGAATAAAGCAGGCTCCAGGTTTTGTGCAAACGATGGCCCAGATTGGGGGTTTGGCCGCAAGATAGATGAAGTCTTGAATTTCAGGGATGATTTTGAGCTGCAGCTGGGGGAGAAGGACACATGCTGTGCAAGAAGTTCCCTACCACAGGCTGTTAATGCTGTCCAAGGAACCCTAAGAAATAACTCTTAAGCTTATGAGATGGTCAAACCTTCCTCCCTCCCTCCACCAAAACTTTGTTTATCCATTGAAATGCTT
This sequence comes from Coracias cyanogaster, assembly GCA_033124195.1. Taxonomy (NCBI): domain Eukaryota; kingdom Metazoa; phylum Chordata; class Aves; order Coraciiformes; family Coraciidae; genus Coracias; species Coracias cyanogaster. The sequence goes on along the minus strand of JAVSBS010013130.1, from coordinate 39,491 downwards.
AAACTGGTCTGTCCAATTTAGAGCATTCCTGTCATCATTCCTCCAGCCTGAAATGCAGGAGGAAAAGCTGACTTTTGGGTTATAAGCTTTTTGATATCCTTCACTTCCTCCAAAGACACAGCTAAAGCCCTTCAGCAGAATAAAGGGAAAAGAAAGCATGTCATTTAATCAGAGAAAGGAAAAAAAAAAAGGCTGAAACAAAGGAAAGAGAAGGGAAAGGACTTCCTGAACCAGCCACAGATTTCCTAAGGGGACAGAGAAGAGAAAAACCAGAAGTAATTTAGTTTTACAGTTCATCTTGAAGTTAAATTTGCTTTATGTTTCTCTTTCTTCTGGTGATTTTAGGATTACATAAATCCTTGAAAACTGGGAAAACTTCTGGTCATTTCCCACTGTCTGTAGGTCTGGTTTAGGCATTGGTCAAGCTTTAAAGGGTAAACTGCAGGGGAGAGCGTGGCTCAGACACTTGGTGGTGGACTGTGAGGCTCTTCATGCTACAAATCCAGCCAGTGTTGGTGGGGACTATAAACTGTTTGGTAGCCACTGCTGCTTTGCCTGATACAATGCAGTGATGCTAGTCTTTGTCATCCCGATGAAATCCCTCTACAGTATTACCTCCCACAGGCATCCAGAGGCAACCTCAAGGCTGAATAGTCATGAGATGAGAATCATAGAATCATTTTGGTTGGAGGAGACATTTAAGATCAAGTCCAACTGTTAACCCAGCACTGCCAGGGCACCACTAAACCATGGCCCTCAGCACCACATCTCCACAGCTCAGAAACCCCTCCAGGGATGGGGACTCCACCTCTGCTCTGGCCAGCCTGGGACAGACCTTCACAACCCTCGCCAGGAAGAAATTGTTCCTCATGTCCAACCTCAACCTCCCCTGGCACAACTTGAGGCTTCTTCCTCTTGTCCTATCACTTGTTCCTTGGGAGAAGAGCCCAACCGCACCTGGCTCCAACCTCCTTTCAGGGAGTTGTTGAGAGTGTGAAGGTCTTCCCTGAGCCTCCTTTTCTCCAGGCTCAACACCTCCAGGTCCTTTAGACTCTCCTCATAAGACTTATGCTCCCTTCAAGGGTGTCCTCAGTGATACGCTGTTGCCACTATTACTCTCCTTGAGCTGGTGCTGTACGAAGAAATTAAAGTAAGTTTTCACCTAACTCTACGCTTTGTCTGAGCAGTCAGATAAATATAGTTTTAGGATTGCCTTTTCTCAAATGAAATTCAACCAAGCCTTGGTAACACTGACTTAGTTTTCCTAGGAATTAAGTTGAGATTTGGTTGCATTTGTAAATATGAAGGTGGATTTTCACTTGCAACTCAAGTCCCTTGCAGCTCGCTGCCTGTGTGATACGGAGAAGGGAAGGACAGGAGGGATGGGAGCAATGGGAGGTTGACTCCCTTGCAGCAATTCACTGCAAGCGCATCTTCCCTCTGGCAGTTAAAACACTCCCTGTGTTTCAACAAGAGCCAGATCCTCTTGTCTAATATTAGATGTTGAACTTGGATGTGTGAGCTAGGACCTTGCTTGCCACAGGCTCCTGCCAGCGGAAAGCAAGTCACCTCCAAAGAGCAATTCACCGATGGATGAGATGTCTCTTTTGCTGTCCACAAAGGGAGAGGACAGTGACGGACCCACTAAAGAACTCTTAAATGCTGGAAGTGGATAAGTCCTCACCGGGCATTAGGTACACTTAAAATTAAGGGAACTGTGACCTCCTCCCTGCAGTGTCCTCGCACTTAACATATTTTACTTCCAAAATGCAGTATTTTCTTTAAGTACATTTTAAACAAACCTTTAGGTTAAAAGTCTTGCCATAAAACTATGTAAATACATTTAAACAGTGGGGTTTTTACCCTCACTTCTTCTGGACCAGCACAACAGTGAGCCCTAATCACAGCTGCCCTACAGAAAATAAACAGTGGCGACCTCGTATACACAGATGTCCCACCAAAGCTGGCATGACAGAGATCCCCCTGCACTGGTGGCTTTGCCCACACTTGAGTATCCTGTTTCAGAAGTGATAGAAAAGTAGCTCTGAACTCATTCCATGCACGGTGATTATATTCCATGCTGTTCCATAATGGTGAAATATTTCAGCTATATTGAATAATGATGAAATATTTCAGATGTACTGAATGTCACACAACCAATAAATGCTGACGTGGCTGCAGTGGTTTTATGCTATTCTTTTTCTCAAATTAAATGCTGAGACATAAAATAGGCCTGCTGTTGACTCCATTTTGTGACTGCAAAAATACATAGACTATCCTTACAACCAGACAGATGTTTAAGGTTTTTGCTGCATCTGGATGTAAGAAGCAGAACAATGAGTTATGAAAAGAACTGATTTTTCAGGGCTTGGGTCAAACAAGGAATTGAACAAAATCTTCATTTAAAGTTAACCTGAAACAAAGCCATTTTCTTTTCCTGTAGAAATTCAGAATAACAAGAAACAGTTTGATCTCAGAGATCTGTTTTACTTCTCTGTTGAAAGTGAAATCCACATGAATTAGAAACAAAAGTTGTCTTAATTTAGAAGATGTTGCAATGAAAGGTTTCAGCTTTTTCTGATTTTTGCCTATTTTTCTTCTCTTGGCTCAAAAAAATACTCTGTAGATGATTCTGATCAACCTAAACTTTTTTTTTTCTTGTCTGAAAAATAAACGTTCCCATTTTTCAGTTCCACTTCTAAATACAGTCTCCTGTTTTAACAGGTCACTGCTGCTGGGGAATAGCTTAAAGACTCGTCTAACTGATGTCATATGGAGAGCATGAAAATAAAGCTACAAGGAAGGAACTGGAAGAATTATCTTTGGATTAATTATTCCACCAAAATTAAACTGGCATGATCGTAATCATGCAGTGGTTTCTTCTGAAACAGGACTGCTATTTCCAGGGACTCTTAATATTGATCTATTCCAGCTGTTAGTGAGCAAAAATCAGAGGCTCCTCTCCAACCTGGATTTTACATTAACAGTGGGATGCACTAAACACACATGCTCCAAATCTGGCATGTTTTTCATGGTAGAAAAATGGCTAGATCCTAAAACTTAATAAATGATGTATTTGAAAGCAGCTATGTAGATAGGAAGAAGAGAGTCACTCGTGGCGAGGCAGTCCAGACTTAACATCAGCTCCTCAGTGGCTGGGAAAGATTAAACCTTCTCTTAGGAGATCTCTGAAGATCCACTTCTCTCTGGGCTTTGGCAGGGGATCTGTCACGTTTCCTCCCTACATTCACAATTTAATTAGATTTAATTGTGCTCTTCACTCTGCCTAGGAGACCATTAATTTACAGAATAGGGATTTTTCATAAGAAACTACTTAACCTCAAGACCATTTAGATATAAAACCAGTCAGGCAAGAGAAGAAGGTTTACAGAGCATGACAAAAGGAGGATTGCAAAATCTGCAGAGCCGAGGCACGAACTCAGTGGAACAGAGAAACTCTCATGGTGCTGGTCGGAAGGGTTTTGTTTGGCAATGGATCTGTGCCTTGCAGGAGGACCACGGCTGGCTGTGGAGCTGGCTTCCACAAATACGCTGAGGTGGCATTTTTTATCTGCAGCAACACTCAGTGTCGGCCACCGAGGTCACCTTGACAAATGAACTTGCCCGGCGGAAAAAAAACACCTCCTCCACTAGTAAATTAGCAGGAAGGGATGGAGTTTGTTTTCCAGTGCTGCACACCAGGGCCATATGTACACTGGAAACAGGCTGTGGAGCCACGTGATGGGGGAGGTCTTTTTTATGCGGAATTTATAAACACAGAGGTTTTTCTCCGGTAGCTCTTTGACCTTTGGAGAAGCACTATTTCTCACCTCTATTTTCACGTCTGGGGACTTTTGACAATATTCTCCTATTAGGTCCCTCCAACAAAAGCCTGTCTTAGTTCTTGTGTTAAACTCTATCACGGAGAAGCTGTTAGTTGTCCTAAGCCCAAGGATTTCCAGTACAACTCCCTAAAGAAGCCACTTAATGTCCCCTACAGCCATTGTTTATTCCAAAGCTCAACCAAGAAGGCCAAAAATAAAAATATGACAGTCCAGAAAAGTCCTTTCATGTAAGAGTGCCAAAGCCCTGGCCCAGGCTGCCCAGAGAGGTTGTGGAGTCTCCTTCTCTGGAGAGATTCCAAACCCGCCTGGACACCATCCTGGGCATCCTGCTCCAGGTGACCCTGCTGTAGCAGAGTGGTTGGACTAGATGATCTCCAGGGGTCCTTTCAACCTGTGATTCTGTAATAGTTTAGATAAATAGGTCTGTTATTCCAGCAGGCTCTTTGCATGCATGTGGCAATCCCTGTCCTTGACTGAAGAGAAGCAGCGTATGGTCAGGTGCAAATAGAACGGCATTCATCTGGAGAAGAAGTGATGACTTCTCAAAATAAACAGAGTGTGGGCATGCATGTCTGACTTATCTCAACTGCTTCACAGTTGTTTTAGGATGTGTGATTGTAAAGGAAAAACTAGCGGTGTCTGACCTATGAAAATCATATAATCCATCCGTTCTGTGGTCATCATGGTGACTCAACAGGCTAAGTATTGAGCTTCCCTGAGCGACTGCACATTTGTTTCCCGGACTTGGTTTTGGGAGTGGTTTCTGCCGCTTAATGTTTAGGGGAATCAACGATGGTCATGGGTAAAATTTTCAGAACTGGCCAAGATACTCAGGAACCCAAGCCCCATTTTTTAAGATTATGGAGCGTGTGCAGACTTCTGAGACCCTTAATTTGTAGTGAAACATAGAATTGAATTTTTCAGCAGTTTCTCTAAGTCTTAACATGAATTCTTCCTAGGCATGCTTCCTAAGGTACTGTGTATATATGTCACTTCTGAGAATAAGAACCAAGGGAAGATATTGAAACCCCCTGCATTTGCTTTCCTCACATAGGTGCCAAGTTCTTTCAGGTATCTGCTGCTGGTCACAACGGGGATTTTGGAAGGGTGGCACTGGAAAGCTTCTGTGATGGATGCAGGCTGGTGGTCAGATGCTAGGCAGTAGCCTGGAGCATGCAGCAGTTGTTCTGGGAAGAGCCGTGTGCTGTTGGGGTACAGAGGGTTGGCTGTACAAGCCTCAACTTTTGCATTTCCATCATAAGCTGATTTATGAGTTGATTTAGTGAGTCCCTCATTGATGCTTCCTGCCAAGGGGGCTGGTTCCTTGGAGAAAAGTCCAATGAGGGAGCTATGGTCCACGAGGGCTGTGTGGAGGAGCATTTCATCTCACCTGGATTCTTCATTCTGTTTTTTTCTGCCTGTGAGATGCAACAGCCATTTCCCTTTCCAAGTTCTTAATCTCGTTGGAGGTCGGCCAGGGTGTAGAGTTTTGGGAGGCAATGAAGCCAGTTGCCTTCGTTGTTACAGGTAGGCTGGGTGGGAAGAGTTGAAAACACTGCTCAGGGGAGATGGTTAAAAGAGTGGAGGTGAATAGAGAAAGAAAGATTCAAGTCCATAATTTGTTGTGTGCTTGCAGACAGCTCACAGACAGTCGATGGTGACGTGACTGCACAGCTAAACAAACACGATGAAAGAAATCTTTATATCCGTGATCTTAATTTGGGCTCCGTTCAGCTGCAGGCCTGATGTCATTCAGATGGCACAACTGGTGATATCACACCTATTCTCACAGGAGCGAATGCTGTTTGTCTGAAAAAGTATCTCCTGGGAAGGATAAACCATCATCTTCTCGTTTAGGGCTGATCTTGCATTGCTGGCAGCTGAGATAAAACCTGACTCTACGTTGGTTTCAGAGAAATCTGAGGGTTAAAAGCATCCAAAGGACGCTTCACCAGTTGATGCTTTAGATGCATTAGTCCTTCACTTGTAATCTATTTAAGTAAAGGACCCAGATCTCCTCAAGGTAAAAGGGCCAGTCATTTATAACATTTTTAGGTATTCGAGAGAGCATTTACTGAAATGCATCAAGAAATTTGTCTGTCCGTGCTGTTATACACACTATAAGTCTCCTGAATCTTTCCTATCTGTAGGCGCTCCACATCTCCCCATCCCAGTTTGGGTCACTGAAATCACGGTGCATGAGGCAATAGGGTGGTTTAAGGCACACTCTCTTCCCAGTGATGTTTGGCCATCGGTTCCTTGTTTGTGGCTGTGGCGTGTTCTCAGGAGCAGGATTTAGGAGGTACAACTGCATCCTGGAATTTGGAGAGAGCTAAGACCAGGGGACACATGGAATTGTTCAGTCCCATGGTTTATCTTCCGTACGCAGTTGAGCTGTATTTTCCTTGATGTGCCAGAAAGAGAAGGGGCTTGATAATGGCTGCATATAGACTCACAGACTGGTTTGGGTGGGAAGGGACCTTTAAAGGCCATCTACTCCATCTGCAACTAGATTGCATTTCTCAGAGCCCTGCCAACCTCACCTGGAATGATTCCAGGGATGGGGCTTCTACCACCTCTCTGGGCAACCTGGGACAGGGTCTCACCACCCTTAGTGTAAAAAACTTCTTCCTTATATCTAGTCTAAACTAAAACGTCTGTTTTAGTTTAAAACCATCCCCCGTTATCCTTTTGCAACAGACCCTGCTAAGAAGATTGTCCCCATCTTTCAGTCCCCTATAAGTACTGAAAGGTTGCCATAAGGTCTCCTTGGAGCCTTCTCTTATCCAGGCTGAAAAAATTCAAATGTTGCAGCTGAGAGCATACTGAAAAACTGGAGAGTTTGGGTTCAGAATCAAAAGGTTTTTCCCTTTTTCCTTACTTTTGTAACTCAGGGCTGCGACCTTAGTGAAGTCAGTGAGAATTTTGCCTCTGGCACAAAGATCTCATCCCAGGACTTGACGTTAGATGCACATTCGTAACATATGTGGGAGGTATGTACAAGAAATACATTTCTGCGTTTCCAATTGAAATTGGGCCTCAGTTCCTGAGGTTGGCCCACACTGCCAAACCCAAAACCATCGCTCAACCTCTAGCCTTATTGATGACAGCGATGGTATAACTGTGGTGAGCAGCTTTCAATAGTGTGTCATCTGAGTGGAGCTGGAAGATGTAGAGATCAAACCTGTGCCTCTGAATCCGGTCCACACCCTGTCTCTGCCAGCAACTCCAAGGATGAGTTTTGGTAGTTAGAGCAGAGAAAGTGTTCAGGGAAGGAGGCGGGATGTTTTAGTTATTAGAACAGAAGGTTTGGGGTTTTGGAGCTTACTCTGCATTTCATTTTGCAGTCGGTTTGTTCACTAACGTACTCAATTTCCATGCTACTGCTGTTCATTGGTTAGTATCGCTGTTGATTTGTTCACATGACAAGCGACTTTATCTATAAGTCTATTATTTTCTAGTTCAGAGGACTTTTTCCTGTCCAAGATCATCCTGCTCTGAGAGTTTTCTTCTCCGGCTAAAGAACTGGTTTGTTTTGCATATCGACAGACTTGTCCATTTATTAACGGTTTTCAATGGGATTGAATTTTTCATAGGCAAGTGAAGTCAGTGAAATGGTGCTAATTGATGCCTTTATCTGTATGCCAGCTGATGCAGAGTTGAAACGCAGGGTTCAAATATGAACTGATGGCTAAACGTGAAGTGGTTGGGTGTTTCCGTCTAGGAAAGGATGGTAGCATAGCAAATAATACTGAGTTATTCAGAAAAAGCATAAATACGCTTTGCTGTCACGTAACGTGGGAGAAGGATAAATTTAAAGGAGCTTCAGGAATAAAGAATGCTTGCTGCATTGGGCAGGTGTCGTCAAGAGGTAGGAGTAAGAGTAAGAGGCATATAAATAGATGTGTAAGATTAGAAATGGATCCAGTCTCATGGACTGTTGACAATTCCGCGATGAACATAGTAGAAAATAGGACGGAGTTTTCTTCTCAAGCCAGAATTCAGGCATCAGACCGGTACAAGGACTGGGGGAAAGTCTTTTCCCAGGCCTGTCATGCTAGGGCTGCTTTCTGGAGAAATGGACTTGTGGTCATCCAGCCAGTGACTTTTGTGCTGTGGATCCGTGCAGCTGCAGCATCAGCAACCCAACTCCTGACCCTCATATTGACCCACTTCATCCCTATCTTCAGACAACGTTCAGCTTCACTTTGCCTGTAGGTTTGCAAGGAGCTGCACGCTCAGCATCTTGCCGAGTTCTCTCTCTCAAAGTATTTTTACCTGTTGCTCTTCTTAACTCAAAGGGGAAATTATTTTCTGCTCCGAAGTGTTTTTGAAGGCATGGTATAGTGTCTGGCATGTTGGGAAGGGGGTGATGTCTGCGTGGAACAGGGCCACCTTGTGCAATATCTTGGCTCTTCTAGAATAAGGAGCATTATGCCCAGCATGGCATTGCATAACCTGAAGGTACCACTGGCCAGTGAAACTTCTCCTCATTCCTGCCAAGCAGACCTGTTTCTTTCAGCTCTTTTTGTTTACTGCCTCACTTTTATGGCCCTGGGGGAGAGGCACGTATGTTGACAGGAGATCTTAGATTCCACAGGGAAACCATGTGTCCTCCTGAGGCTCCAGAGGGTGGAATTTTGCCTTTGTCCTGATCACTCTCTGATACCCAAGAGTCACAAGTCAAGGACGGGATTTTCTGCCAAGGGTTTGTTCCCATGAGTGAAAGCACAGAAGGCTCAGCGTGTGAACACAGAAGGCTCAACGTGTGAGACAGTCCTTGTTTGCAGCAGTGTATTAATTTCCGGAGTTGGTACCTTTTATACCTCCATATCCAGGAGTAAATTAGGGGTTTCCAACAGCAGCGTAACTGTCCTTGTCCAAAACCTGATTTATGACAGGTGGTAGCAAGCAAGAAAGGATCCCTTGTTTTCATCTGAACCTGCGCATTTTTCTCATCTTTTATAAATATAGACCCTTGACAAACATTCATTTGAGAATCAGTTTAATCAATCTTTGGAAGGTTGTATGTACGTTTTTGGATTTATGTCCCACTTGATTATTAAAAGATGCTTCCCTTGTACCACAGAAAGTGGATAAGGTGGGAGCAGTTTGTTTGATTCTTGCCTTTTCTCTGGGAATGTTACTAGCAACTTTCCTACAGTTGGTAGGGCTCTTCCCATAACTTAGCAATGACCATGTTTTTGCTTTTTCAGATTTTATTTTTGGATTTTCATGATTTTCAGAATTTCTGGCATCAGAGCATGAATTTGGCAGGCACCTTCTTCTTGTACAGTGCTCGCACTGTAGTTGCTACAATTTTTCAGTCTTTGGCTACTAAGATTTCATCTGTCTTGGGAGCTTCTTAGCTATTCATGCCATGAAAGCCTATTTTATCCCATTCATTCCTTATGAAATTTACCCTTTCATACTGGCATCATCCAAACTATATTTCATGGGCCAAACACAGTCCAGAGGGAACATCCATCCAGCCTTCTGCCTTTCCCCACTGAATAGTTCCTTGTTGCTTTAATAATTGTCTGGCACTTGGATCCCCCTGTTTTGCTGCCCTCGTGTTCATGTTGGAGGAGCAGAAGGGACTGGGTGGCCAGGTTGGAAATTACCCCAGTCAATCAATCATCCCTGTGGGTGAGAGTCTGTGGTGGGCGCTGCTGTATCAGAAAAGCAATAGAAAAGTCACTGGTAATATGTGCAGATGCCACACAGCATCTGCATAGCTTATTTCTTCTGCATATAGAACAACGCAGGGTTGAGCGGTCTTGGGACATTATTAATTTCTGGTCTGAGAAAAAAAACCCCACCTGTAAGATTCTGGCAGTTGAGAAGATCTGAATGATCAGATTTTACTGATAGGTAGCAAATTATTCTAAATAGAATCATAGAATCATTACGGTTTGAAAAGACCTTTAAGATCATCGCGTCCAACTGTCAACCCAGCACTACCATGACCACTAGACCATTTCCTGAAGTGCCCCATCTACATGTTTTTGGACACCTCCAGGGATGGTGACTTCACCCCTTCCCTGGGCAGCCTGTTCCAATGCTTAACCACTCTTTCAGTAAAGAAATTTTTCTTAATATCCAATCTAAACCTGTAGAATCATTAAGGTTGGAAAAGAAGTCTAAGATCATCAAGTCCAACTGTCAGCCCAACACTACCATGACCACTAGACCATATCCTGAAGAAATCTAGAGCTCTATCCCTGTTCTTTTGTCAATAAAATAAGGACATGTTTCAGAACTTAATAGAAATACATGTAGAACGGCATAAGTGCCTGGTTCAACCCAAATGTCCCCATCTAAAAGCTCCAGATATAAAAGTACCCAAGGTTTCTGGAATTCTGGAAGAGTAGTAAAAATCTTGATTGCTGCCTTCTTTCAGATCTTAGAAGGCTGGAGCTGTTTTGCTTTAGCTCTTCCTTAAATTATAAACACAAGCAATCTCTTCATTGTGGCTTAAATTGTCTTTTAATATGAAATATCAAAGAAGTGGCTTATCCTTAAGTTCATTAAACTCACTTGCCCTTCTCCAGTGGAAGGTGATATTGCATAGTTACTGGATATCTTATTTTCTACACGTATTATTTATGCTGAGGACAGTTCATAACGTAATGTGATATTGTGACCGATAGCAAAACAATGCAGGAGACCAAAATTACCACATGTATTGCAACATCCCATGTTAAGGTTACTTCTGATGAACTTTTTTTCTTTACTCCATTAAAAAAATAACATTGTAATGACGCTCTGCATATTTACCTTTTGGTCAAGTTGAATAGCCCACAAGTAATTCATTCCAAAAATGGCTTCACTGCCCCTTGTTGATTGACTTCTTGGGCAGTAACGTGCTCTTCAGAATCTGCTCCTTTATAGCTATTGCCAAATATTATTTCATATTTCTGAGTGTATGTTCAAAACCCTGGAGTTAGCAGTAAAGCAGGAATAATTTTATGACATCTGTAACTAATATCCCAGTTTGTTTATCGGGAACAAACGGTTTTCTAATAGATTTTTTAAAAATTATTTTTAAAGAACTAACTTAATTTTTTGTAAGGCTTTAATGGGGTGAGAAAAAAGGACCCTGAAACACCTTCACTGAGTGGAGGATAAAGGATAAAGAAGGAGGATAAAGTAGGATAAAGAATAAAAATCTCTGCTTTTGTTCTGCTCTGTTCTTATTCTGAGCTTGGGAGCAATTGCAGAAAAAACATGGGGTAAGACAGCAATGAAGACAACCACTTAGAAGACTTTCCACCAAGGTTTCAGTGTCTGATGCTGCTCCTGTTTCTCTGTCAGTTCTGGTGCTTCCACACTTTAGCAAGCTTTATCTGCTGTCCTCCTGCCAGTTCTTCGTGGGATTTCACGCTGAGGTTGCTGCTTCATCTGAAAATCAGATGGCTCGGTAGATAGGAGGGTTCCAAAAAATGTGGTGTGCTTGGCATTTGCCGTTGACTGAGGTGAAACCCTACCCAGGAGAGCTGGTGTGAGACCTGTGCAGAGCTGCTGGGCAGCTGGGAATTTCTCCTTGAGCAGTCTGTCTGCCGTTTGTGTGGATACCTGGTGTTTCAGAAACTACTGTTCCTGAAGGGGAATGGCCACATTTCCCCCCAGCTTTTCCAGGGGTGGTTTTGTGCATGGCAGTGCTGAAGGCTTTTAAACACTCATATGGAGCCCAGAGCTGATGCAGTGAGCACAGCAAAGAAAGATCTCATTTTTCATTCTTTCAGTATCTCCTAATACCATTTGCAACTGTGGTTTTATCATATTCAGATACTTTTCTTGCCAGGAAAGTTATGATTCTGCCATACTTTTAGGCAGCCAGCACTGGAAAGTTTACTCATGCTATGCAGTTATGGTCATTCTCAGAGGATGTTTATTATTTGGAAAGCAGAGTTCCATACAGGATGAGGAATTCTTACTCCAATTAGTTCCCAAATTAACGTATCATTACTTAATTAGGTCCAGATTTGTTGGCCTATATCTTCTGCACAAGAAATATTTTTTTTTTCCTATCTGTGGTGGCATCTGGGGACTTGACACCTCCTTGTACCACTTCAGATACCTGTGCACAACACCACACATGGATTTCTGAAGTCACACTGTCCCAGAAAAGAATGAATGGGTCGGATTTGCACAATGTGCTTGACGAAATGTGAAGGTATGGCATCTCCTGTACTTTTTTATAGAGGGGAAAAGGAATTAGGATAAAAGGAGAGAAGGGTGTGAGAGTGGAGACACCCCTTGGATTTTTGTTTATAGAATCATTACGGTTGGAAAGGACCACCAGGATCATCAGGTCCAACCTTCATCCTGACATCTCTCTAGCCACTAGACCATCGCCTCAAGTGCTACATCTGCTTGTTCTTTAAACCCCTCCAGGGATGGTGACTCCACCACCTCCCCAGCAGCCTGTTCCAGTGCCTGACCACTCTCTCAGTAAAGAATTTCTTCCCAATATCTAATCTAAACCTCCCCTGATGCAACTTGAGGCTGTTTCCTCATATTTTAACATTAGTAATTTAGGAGAAAAGACCAACACCAGCTTCACTACAACCTCCTTTTAGGTAATTGTAAAGAGCAGTAAGGTCTCCTCTCAGTCTCCTTTTCTCCAGACTTGTCTCCTGCTCTACCCATCTCCAAACCCAGATGGCAGAATTTAGATATTGATTCTGAATGCATTTATATATACGCTTTGTTCATTGTTGTATTTATCTTAATTTGGGGTTAGTTACATTGCCTGAAGGGTAGGTGATTTCACAACACACATACCTCACAGGCAGGTTATTTGAAGTTCCTAAATCCTTAATATAAGTCATGTAGTCTTCTGAAGCAGAAAACAGTTGGCCATCAGAGGTGAAGGCAGATTTGAGTACTCAGCCCGCACATCGGTGGTGCTCCTCAGGTTGCCTGTTGGAGATAAGCTGGTAGCTGTGTGAGATTTTAAACATTCTTCAGCTTTTTTCAAAAATTTAAATGGGACGCCTAAAAAACACCTGTAACGTCTGTAAAAACCAGCGGAACTTTTCTGGCTGATTTCACAGGGCTTGGGGTCAGGTTAATGTATAATTTTGGAGAAGGAGTAATATGGCCAGATTTCTCTCTAATTACAGAGCTGGCAGATGGGAATTGTAAACAGCGGCAGTTACACGAGGATCCGCTGTTAGGATGTGGAAAGAACAGTTGTCTCTTGACAGCCAGGGCAAACATGAGAGATGGGAGGGAAAAATTTGATGGGCAGAAAAGTGATTTTCTTCTCTGGGGATAGAATTCTGGAGTTTCTTGTGCAGGCTCTGATAGTAAAAGAAAAGCCTCATAATGTTGGGCACCTCAATTTTGCAATGGTTACACTGTTGTACTGAATTTTTGAAATTATTGAATGCTGGCTCTCTGAAAATTTGCCATTTTCAACTGTCTTCGTGGTGAACATCCAATATAGGAAGCTGTTCAAAGTCACTGCTCAGTTTTTAAAATCTTTCCCACTAAATGTAGAAAATAACGCTGTTAGAATCAGCAAAAAACTAGAAAATGAGAATATGAGGAGCTGTGTAAATTTTAAAGAATTACAAAGTAATTTTTTGCTTGAAAAGTGAGTTATTTTTGTATTTGTTGTAGGAATGGGAAAGGAAAATAATTTTGGCATGTTCAAAAGTTCAGGATTCTGATTAATTAAGAAAAGCTCGGAGAAAACTCTGGCTCTTTGGCACTGTATGTATGACACTGGGCTCTGTGTCAGGAAAACACCCCAAAATTAGGTAGGCATACCTGTCTGCTGAAGACTTCAGCTTGTATTTGTGTCAGATGCTAAATGGTAAAGCTATTTCTGTCATGTTTGAAGGGAGTCTAAACATGTTCAATAGGTCTAGTGACCTTTTCCTGAGTAATGGAAAACTTTCAGCTGTGCCAGTGCAGTATATTTATACCAATATTATTTACAGGTCTTGCTCTCCTTGCTACTGCTGCTTGAACAAAAAAATAAATGTGTCGGGGTTTTTAATACAATTAAAACGGCTATAAACCTCCTTAAAAATAGAAATGTGTTCTTAGCCATGCTCAACTTGAGCTGCTGGCCGTGTGTTTGGCAGCTGTTGCTTCTGTGAGGGACTGGCAGGTGATCTGTGAAGTGGTTCTGTATCACATACACCGATGTGTATACCTAGAGTAAGCACTCAATGGTTTGAAAGGCAAGGTTTTGAAATTCATATTCGTCTGTTAATTATTCAGGTATTTGCAGTCCGGCTGATTTTTAAGAACATACCAAGGTCTGCCTATTTCTTGTGAGACATCGTGGGTCTTGCTTATGGCAGATTCCTACAAGGAGGATACGTGTGGTGACTGCTGAAAGTCCCTTGCAGAAGGCAGAGAAGTTGTGGGTTGCTGGAGAGTTGTAATAACAAAAAACAGAGTAACTCAACGAGGACTAAAAAACCAGTTTTGCAGAGAGTGGTTTTAACAGATAGTTCAGCCTTTTAATTATTCCCTTTGCATGCTGAGCACGTATCATTTGAATCCTATCTATCCAGTCCTGATTTTAGACAGTCTTTAACTCATTCAGGCACTGGATGCTGTAATTAGGGTTACTAATCATTAAACACAAGCAGAGCTGAGCGTCATGGGTGTGCAGGAGATGGCACCATCTTCAAATCCTCAGGCTGCCCATGTGAAGTAGGGAGAGTCTCATCCTCTGCTGAGACTCCTCAGAGAGGATGCAGAGTTGCCATCGTTCCCTTTTTTGTCTCAGGTGCTCCCCAAAGGTCATTCAGCACCTCTGGGCAGTGTCAAGGATCCACGTGGTAGAACTGATCATGTCAGGACTAATTGATTAAGCTTATCTGTTACCAGAAGAGATGAGCAGCCACTGGTACTTTCTAATCACCTCCGTGTAAGACTGGGAAGGTCTCCACATCACCATATAACCTGTTCCTCCATCATGGAGAAGCAAAGCTTCGTTTGGGATGTCTGACCCCTCGTTTTCTTACCAGTTCTTGTTAAAGCTGGAATGTCAGGCAGACGTACAGATGTTTTCAGAGTATCTCATAAGTATCTCCTCGCTCAAAGTGATGCTGTTTTCTCCCAATGCTATCTTCAGGTAACATGGAGAACAATTACTATTCTTTTTAGCTTTTTATGTACTGGACAGCTTATCATATATCCTACGTCAGTCTTCCTTTTGTACGCTGCACATTCTCAGGGTCTTCATAGGTTCTGTCACCCCATTCTTGCTGTTCTCTGGTCTAGATCCCATCTGTTGATTTAAGTGTGGCATCCAAGCCCAGGAACAGCAGTATCGCTCTGACCTCCTCAGGACTAAGCAGAACAGAATAAATGACCTCCCTAACTGACCTGGAACTGTAAATTTGCCTTTGTTGGACACGTTACTGTGTCCACTACCGCATCTCAATGGCTATGTGTTCAAAATGCCATTTGCTTTATAGCCGTGGAGCAATTAACGTCTGTCCCTAATAATATATTTTCTTTCACACAGACATTCTCTTCTTGCCCGGAATTCTTTTATTTTGCACCCTTTTCAGTCAGCTCCACAGCACCAACGCTGTGTCTTTGAATCCAGTCACTCGTTTAAACAAACAGTATTGCTTTTGATTGATAGCTGCTGAAGGAAGAAGAAAAAGACCTGCACAAAGGCTTCTGGATGAAACGAAGAAGTTATTTGTACATTGGAGGTGGGGAGAGCCAAGGCTTCAGGTTGCATTTATTACCAGTGAAGTGAATCTCCATCTTTCACAAAATTTGTTTAAAAATAAGCTATGCTCATATCTTTGGATAAAGATGTTAGAAAGTTGAAGTGTACTTAAGCTTTCAAACCGTGTCCTCTGGTTCTCCTAGCTGGTCTGGCTTCCAAACTCCCTTGAAAACAGACGTAGTGTTTTATTTTTCACATTGGACAGATATCTGAAAGACCTGAATCATCCCTCTTAAGGAAATCAGTGCAGATGGAAGGTGGAAATCATTACGTCTTGGGGCAGTAATCCGGTACAAGCGCACACCCTCACAAATTTTTCCAGGGAATGTTCCATTGTGAAAGTTTGCGCTATCAGGACAGGACCCATCTGTTCCAGAGGGCAATCTGGTCCACAGGCTTCTTCACGATTACTTTTTACACAGGAATGCATACTGAAAAGCAGATAACTGGCCAAGTGTATGTGTGATGGGATTTACAGTCTTGGTGAAGAGCAAGATAGGTCTCCTGAATTTCACGTCGTCCCTGTTCATCCCTGTGTCCTGCTTTGGCAGGGGGGTTGGACAAGATGATCTCCAGAGGTCCCTTCCAACCCCCACCTTCCTGTGATTCTGTGATTCATGGTATCTGAAGATCCTTCTCTGTTGATACACAGATGTTAAGATGTGTAAGAAGCTGCAGTGCCCAGCCCTAGCTGAAAAAAACGGTGGTTATTATTCTTTTATTCCAAAGTAAGGCTCTGGAAAAGGGAGGTTGGTTGAGTTCAGTTACTGGTGATTAGGGGCCTCATTCTGCTGGGCCTCATTGCTGATGTGTCAAATAGGTATTATCATATTGGCTTCAGCTCCCTGCGCTATAAAATGGCACAGGTCTTTTATTTTTTTATGTTATTTTTCCTTTTTCATTTTCTCTTTCCTTTTTATTTTTTAATTTTCTTTTTCCTTTTTCTCCTTCCTTTTCTCCTTATTTTTCTCCTTTTTCTTTTTCTCCCTTTTCTCCTTTTTCACCTTCTTTTTCTTTTTTTTTTCTTTTTCTTTTACAGAGATACTCTCAATCATTGTAGCCATGATTTTTCTGGCTCTCTCTACATGTTATTTTTCCACTTCCTTTTTCTTACACTTTTTCCGAGCTCCTAGAGTGCCTTAATATAATGACATGCTCAAAAGAGCATTTCCACATCTCAGTTTTGAACATCCCCTCTTTCAGCTATTTACTTCCCTTCTGCATATAGCACACAGAGAGGATGAGAAATAGAATAAATAAACGATAACATATCTCTGTCATTTCTCTCCTTATTATTCTGTCCTTCTTGAGGTCTTTAGTATGTACTAAGAGTTGAGTCCTGGTCTTTCTGGTTCTTTTTTGCTCTCCCCTAAGCCCTGCTGTGATTTTCCAGTGACCTTCATGGTTATTAACCCACTCAGGGCAGCAAGGCCTCACCACGCTAAACTTTTAGACAAACCCAGAACAGGAAAATAATCTCTGACCTCAAGTCTGTTCTGATATCATGCGGTTCTGCTAGTATATACCATATTCCCTAGGGAGTGATTCCATGGAGTCACTGGAAAGCATTACGGTATTCTGGCTACATCTTCCATTCCTTTTCTTTTGAGCTGTGCCGTTGCCTGCTGAGGGCTCCGGTTCACGACTATCCCATTCCTCACGGAAACGCACAGATGCTCTCTATTAAGGACAGTGCGATTTTTTAGCCCCTTGCAAAACGCGGCTCCCTAAAACACAACGCTTTATTGTTTTTCCTGAATTTTAACCTCCATTAGAATGCGTTGTTCTCGGGGGGTGCAGCTCGGTGGATTGGGTGGATTATTATGGAGCGTCAAACAGCCAAGAAGGCACAGCAAGGGAAACGGGATTTTTGCTGAAGAACTTAATTTCCCTTAGTATTTGGCAAAGGAGCTAATTTAATTTATGGGAAAACAATTAAAATAATAAGGCGTTGCATCATTTTTTTTATTGAGTTTCATAACTGAAGTTGCAAAAATATGCCATCACTTAGCTGATGTAGCTTTGACTTTCCAGCTTTCCATTCCTATATTTGAGGTTTTCTTTCTACACAAACTTCATAATTAACAGGACTTAATCTGTCTGCTTTGGAAACTTGTGGTGCTGTCAAAGTTCCTCATATACCTTGCTAATTAGATACCTGATATAGGGGGCTTGGTAGCCTTGAAAATAATTTTAAAAAGGCCTTTACAATCTGTGAGTGATTTAAGTCAGATGAAAAAATACTTGCTTTTACACAATATCGGATTACATGCACTGTCACATGGATTTGCACAACGCCGTATTTGTACAATATACCATAGTCCAGCACCGCTGCCAAACATGTGAGCTCAAATATGGTAAATTACTGTTGTTGTTGAGGTCTGATACACCAGAAGAAAAACACAAGTCTGAAATTACCGAAAACTTCATGGGAAAGAGGAAAGGAGTTCCCAGAAATACCCTGCGAAACGAATGCTTCTCCATTTTGAAATGAGCTCGCCAGGGCTTTCCAAAAGCAGATGAATGTTCTTGACCTGACGATGAGTGTTTACCGGCCGTCTGCGTGGCTGCTTGGCAGCTTTGCTCCCTTGGAAATGTTCGTGATCTGAAGAGCTGAGATGGTGAGGTTTTGTAGTCGTCCTTCTAGTAAAGGTTCCCGTTCCCCCAGTACATCTTTCTTCGATAAGAAATCTGTAAAAATTAGTGGTGTTCTTCTGGGGTATGTTATCAAGAGGATACAAGATAACTCAAGAATTATATGTTTGGATGTACCTGTCCTCCACATAGAATTTGTTTGGGATATTTTTAGTGAGCTTTCTTCTAGTCAGAAACGTTTCTAACTTCTTTCACAGCATTTAAAAACGCCTTTTTACAAACAGAATTCATGAAGAATTAAGGAATACCAGAAGAGCAGACAGACGCTTCAAGCTTTCTGTTAATCTCCAGCGAGAAAAGTTAATTTCGGAATAATTGCGACGACCTCAACTTGATAAATAGCAAATACTGTTCCCTGCTGAGAAATGTGGGAAAATTGGTATCTCTGATACAAAATACATAAAATGTTGCTTTCAATTTTCAATTGCTTTACAGTACTTAGGTAAGATAACACCAGTGGGAGTTTCAAGGATACAATAGCTGCAGCTGGGAGAACTGAGTCAACAGGTTAAAGCCCTGGGTGCATGAAACCCCACGTGTCTTTGCAGGGAAGGAAAGTCTGTTTTACAAGAACCATTGTTCCATTGGGTTTTGGGGCAGGAACTGTGGTTTTGTTCTTTGTTACTGCAGTAACAGGCTCTTGATCCCTGATTAGTGTCTCTTCAGTGCCACAGCGATCAGAAAATAAGGCTTCAGTAGTGTGAGTTACGTGTCCAAAGCCACAGAGTGAAATGATGCAGAGCCAGATTTAGCACACAAGGAATTTCTTTTACCCGGTCTCAGCCTCAGACCATTATTTTGCCTCTCTCTAGCAAATGACCTTGTCTGATGTGCTTCAATACATCACGTGGGTCTTGGCATGCCCCTGCCAGCTCCTCTGCTCCTCTGAGTCACTACGTAGGCAATTGGACAGCAAGTAGCTCCTTCCTTCTAGGTTTGACGCTCATGAGGAAGCTTTTGGAAGTGCTGGAGAAACCCTGGGAGTCACACAGATGTGTCAGGTGATGGGCAGGCTAACATGCTTCAAGACCAACCTCCGGGAAGGACCTCGGTGTACAATGAAGGTGGTGAAGCATCAGCAGAGGTTGCCCAGAGAGGTGGTCACTGCCCCATCCTTGGAAACATTCCAGGTCAGGCTGGACAGGGCTCTGAGCAACCTGCTCTAGTTGCAGATGTCCCTGCTCACTGCAGAGGGGTGGGACTAGATGACCTTCAGAGGTCCTTTCCAACCCAACCCATGCTATGATCATTTTTAGTGGCATTAATAACATGCAGAACAATAGTCCGGTCAGAAGACAAGTCATTAGATAAGTTTCTTGGCTTCAGTCATTTTTAAGGGCCCAAGAGTGTGTCTTTATTTTATCTGGGCTGTCTCCTGAGAGGCACCTCTCGAACTACCTCCCCAAATTTCAGGAGGAATCTCAGAGGTAGGATGGTTTTTGGACACACACCCACTCCTTGCAGTATGTACTCAACACAAGCACTTCACCTCATGATTGTGTGGGCACAATATTCTGCCCTGGCATTGAATTCACTTGGTCTCTTGTTCAGAAAAACAATTTCCTTAGCTCAGGAGAAGAGAGTATTGAATGCAGTGTGAATCCCACCTATCTGACCTGATTACTTCCGGCAAAGTCAAAGGAATTATTTACGCAGGATAAGGTCCAGTGTTAAGAAATTCCTTAAAGCATAGGAGCAAGAGCCATGTTTGTGTCTTTGTATGCTGGATTTTGTCCGCTTTCAGGCGGAGACAAAGGGAGTATTAAGAACCATGAGAGAGCCCCGTGTAGTGTACAAAGGGTGTGAGGCATAGGATAGGGTAGGATGGAATGGAGTAGGAAAGGAAGGGAAATAATCTCAGTCAGGCAAATAGGGTCCCTTGGCCAAGTAGCTGCTCCAGATCTGTTTGAAAGTGCCCAATGAACAGCTTGGGGCTTTCTTGAAGTTACAGTTTAGGGAATGAAATGATTATAAAAATAATATTAGAGGTGGGCACAGGCTGCAAAGATGTGACTTTTTTTTTCTGAAAAAAAAAAAACCCTAATTAAAAATAATTTCCTTTTCTGTTTCTTTGCCAAGACCAATTTCCAGGGCTCTGTGCTTCCCCTCAAGCAGCCAATGAAATCTCAGGCACCTAAACCAAATACACTAAAACAAGTATATTAGGACTTGGCCGGTTAAAAAAAAAAAAAAAAAGAGGAAATTATTCTTAAATATTTTGCTTTCAAATATGTTAGATCTGTATTTTTCTATTAATGCACATTTTGTTATTAATTTTGGCTGGTAAGTAGTTCTCTTTATACAACTTAACCATTCACCTTTCACATGCAGTTAAACTCAGATCCGGTGTAATCTTAGGTTTCTGTGCTTGCTATTCAGGACTCACACAAGAGCAATTCTCTTTAAAACTTGGATGTGATCATTTCTCACCTTGGGTAGATACCTGCTGAGCTCATCCCAGCAGCACATCAAATCATACGACTGGTGCCGATTCCACGTGTGTTCACTCTTCCTCTCCCAGAACCAAAACTGTAGGTGGTGGAGCCTCTTGCTCCACAGAATGGGTGTTAGAGAGATGCTTGGTGATGAGTTTGGTTTGTTGGATTTTTCACATTCTTCTTTTCATCATTATATCATAATGCACATCTTGCTGTCTTCAAGGAAGATGGCAAAGTCAAGAAAGTAGGTTTTTTGGGATTGTGGCCCTCCTGCAAGTATTCAGGTCATCTGTTGAAGCCACGGTGGCTATCCATGTGTTGGAAGTTAAATACATGCGTTTGTCAGATTAAAACTTTGAACGACTCTTTCACTTTGGGACATGGTCTAGTGGTCATGGTAGTGTTGGGTTGATGGTTGGGCTTGATGATCTTAGAGGTCTTTTCCAACTTTTATGGTTTTATGATTCTGTTCACCTCATGCAATGATATCAATTCACACAAAATTTAGAA
>JAVSBS010013129.1:0-10036 GCA_033124195.1 Coracias cyanogaster | reverse complement strand
TTCCTATATCTTTGCCTGAGAGCCCTTGATTTCGAAATCACAATAATTAGGAGGGAGAGGGTCTACATTTCCCATCTTAAGGGAGGTTCCCACCTCCCTAGCAGACACCTGTCCTTCAAACCAGGACACTTGTTTTTTACCCAAACTCGCACATGATCAAAGGGCCTTGTGAAATTGTATATTCTGTAGTTTCCTACAAGACTCCGCTGCAAATGAGAAATGAGATTTATCCAGGAATATGTAGGAGGAACTTGCATTACTATTGCAGGGTTGACTTCGGGCTTCAGTCTAACAGTCAGTGATTTTGCATTGAATAAAATCGGAGATGAGAGACTACTACTTTTGTTTGTGAATAAGGATATTAGATACGGCTATTAAAGCAGCACGTGCTGCTAATATTATAACTGAAAAGAACTAAATTCTATTTCACACTGATAATATTGTTGTAATTCAATGTTAACAATAAATAGCTAAAAAGGTATTTTATATACATATGTTTGTGTGTCTGTGTTCATGTCTATGCTTCTAAACACCATTAGTATGTAAAGGGAGCTATCAGCAACATTACAGTAAGAATATGCGTAAAAGTAAATAGTCACAATGCTATAGCATGGAACTTTGACATTAAAAGATAACAGAGGCATAGAAAATACAGAAACAGAATGATAACAGTGTCCCTAGGGCTATTCACACTAACAGCCAATTACTGATACAGAATTGTGTGACAGCCTAATGAAGCTGCTCACATGTCACAGAATAAGAGACCTTGCTTTAATGTGTATATATACTACAACCAGCTAGTTGTGCTAGCGCTGTGGTTCAAAACAAGGTAAACTGAACTAATCAGAACTGTTAAAACTAACTAATATAGTAACTGATCACAGATATTCAGACTCATATTGTATTGTTACAGACATACATCTTATTTTATTATCACAAAAGGGAAGTGGTTTAAGTTTTTTCTCATTGTATTTGACCAGTGTCATCATGAGCCTTCAAGGTATCGTTATATCTGAGTGCAGCACTAGCTAGTTGAACCCTGACTTTGGTGCTGCATGGGGAAAGTGGGATGAAGAACGCCAGAGGAGAAAACCAAATGTATAATACAGCAGGTGTGGATTTTCTGTTGCTCTACTTCCAGACAACTGTCTATATCTAGCTCTGCTTCTAGCAATGATTCCCTTGTTCACCCTGACCCTGGCAGCAGAAACAGTGTTCTCCTGGTGTCTTTCAGGGGATCAGGCACTTCCCTGCTCACATCTGTGGTAGGAGAAAGTCCAGTTACACCTCTCATCATTGAGGCGGATGAAGTCAGAGACATTGTGTCAAAAAGTGGTAAGTGAGTTTGATTTTTCTAAAAGAAGCACAGGAAGTACCTTTGGAAATGGGTTTGCACACAAAACAGGTTGAGCAATAGGAAAAAGTCTGTTCAATATAGAGGCAATATTTCATTTCCTTTCCTTACCCTGTCCTCAGGTACACACTGAATTCACCCCTGGAAAATCCAATAGTCTCCACAGCCAGCCACTTTTGTGCAGACTCTGTGACATGTCATTGACTTCAACAATTTTTTCTCCTACCACCTCTAAACTGATATCTGCCTTTAAGAAACACAGTGAACTGGCTCTAAGTAGATCTACAGTGCTACCATACTATTATATAACCCCATACAATTAGCCCCAGAATGCAAATATTTAAATTTGAGAGGGCAAGCTGTCCCTCCCACCCCCTGCAAATGTCATCTAGATATACAGTTCTGTGCTTAGGTGGAAAGACCCTTTCAGGGCTGAGATTTTCCTCATTTTTCTGTTGCCAAACGACCCAGCTATGTTTTCACTTTAGCATCGCAACAAGTGATGTCAGAAGTTATTGCTTTCAACTTAGTAGAAAGTCTCATAGATGTTTAATAATGATGACTGTATTACTATTACTACTATTATCAGCACTTTCTTTTCTTATTCCTGTGTATTTTTAAATAAGCAAGCCACTTGGAGTTTAAGGAAGACTATTGCTGACATTGAGAAAAAAGATTTGGGGCTTGAATCTCTGCTATGTTGCATGTCTGACATCTGGAGAACATTGGGATGTCTGGGGAGAAGAATTAGCATTTCCCTGCTATGAGTCCTACAAGTAGGGGCTCAGGTCTGTGAATGTGTCTGCAGTCAGGTGCCTGATTTGGAATTCTAGAATCTAACCTGCTACCAGAGTGCTAGAATTTTAAACACTGCTAAAACCCAGCAAACTTTAATCTCTTTGTAGAGAGATTGTTGATTTTGATCAGGATGAGGATTATACTTTTAATGATATTTTGGTGTTTGTCTCCCCAAATGTATTATCAGGTAATTTGACAAATACTTTTGTCAGGTTGAATTGTCATCATATTTGCAATACAAGCTTGATTGTGTGCCTGTGTGTGTTTTATCTGAAAAAGAAATAATGGAATATAATCTAAGTTGTGCTTGCTTATAAAACATTTCAAAACAAAGGTACATTTTGCTTTGGGTGTTTTCTTTGATTTCAACAAAAATATGTAAAGAGCTCTCCATTAATAAAGACTATTTTATTCTTGAAAAAGACCTTGATATCCCTTCTAATAGGAATAATCCATAGCCATCTATAGCAGGAATAACACCATTTTATGTAACTGAAACATTACAGCCAAGGTTATCGTAACTGTAAATACTAGGGCGTGTTTCTGTGGTATGTTCTGAAACTGATACTCAAAATAGTGAATGCCAATAAAGGCATTAGAGTGCATGTTTTCACAAGCTGCTGTGTTTAATGATAGCTTTGCTCAGTACTGCAGATCAAACAAAGCTATTGGTGTTTGCATGAGTTTCAGTAATTCTGAGGTTATATTAGTGGGTACTGTAACCTTTAGTTACCAGAAATCAATGACTTTGTTGAGTCTTTAATGATTAATATTTATATAATATAATAGTGGAACCAGATTGTGCAGACCTCTTTAGAAATGACAGAGCTGCAGAAGGATGTTGAACTTGATCAAAATTGCTGCTCTCAACATTTTTTGAAGGTATTTAAACATTTTTTGAAGGGATTTAAACATTTTTTGAAGGTATTTAAACATTTTTGAAGGGATTTAAACATTTTTAACTTCAGCAGTTGTATTGCTAGATGCCTGGGTTAAAGGTAATACCACTTCTCTTCTTCTTTCTTCCCAAGTGAGCATCATTATGGGAAAATCAAGAAGTTTAAGTTCTTCTGAGAACATTACTGAGTTTGTATGCTTTGCCCACTGCTTTAATCAGGATAGACAGCTCACATCTACATTATTATAAATTTGATTCACAACTACAACTGAATAACACTTCAATGAAGGATAGAAAAAGGCCAGATGCTATAGTTTTGGATGCTACAGGAACATTATATAGAGCCAGCTGTATCAAACAAATGTAAGGTGTTTCTATAACATTATTGTTCTTCCATATGCTTCATCCTACATACACTGAGCTGAACAATATACAACTTGAGCATGTGTGACAGCTTTCTTGTGTGTATCATTTCTGGTTGCTTTTAAGAAGAAATGGGTAATCAGGAACCTTCACAGCTAGAATTCTTCATTCCATTCTGCCAATGTTCCAATAAGTCACTGGTTCTAAATAAAGAATCCTAGCAAATATTGACAATATTAAAATTTTATTCTCTTATTT
Organism: Coracias cyanogaster; assembly: GCA_033124195.1. Lineage (NCBI taxonomy): Eukaryota > Metazoa > Chordata > Aves > Coraciiformes > Coraciidae > Coracias > Coracias cyanogaster. Next base: position 6,365 of record JAVSBS010013129.1, on the reverse strand, counting down.
CTCTACAAAAAAAGCAACGGGACAGATCCTAGTACATTCTGAGGGTTTCCTCTCAGAAATGGCAGAACCACATATGTTCTTAAAATTTAAGTAGAGCTTTTCAGTGAGTTACAATGTCAATAGTAATGATATTTCAATGATTTCAGTGAGAAAATAAAAATTCCTCTTAAATGTTTGTTAAAATAAAACTACAGGGAAAAAGAGTAGCAGTAAACTGTGACAGCCACAGTCTGAACAGAATACTGTCTTTCATGCATTAAGTTACTATACCTATGAATATGTATTCCTTTTTCCTTCTATTTTATCAGTCAAGCCATACTTAACAAAATTTGCATGGGAAAAATCTGAAGCCAAGTGTCACAAAGTATAAAACCAGCTGAAAACACTATTAATGAATTGAAAATCATTATAAGTGTAAGTGGATTTCTGAGTCTGTGGAACAATAAGAACCTTTATGCTAACATTTACCACAATATGCAATGAAGGATTTACAATAAATCTGGCCAATCGAAAATGTATCATGATCATTTTAAAGTTAATTGTCATTTATTCCAATTAATCTGTTGCTATCATTTTATACAGTAATAGTCAAATCAACACAGAAAATCATAAGATAAATTTTCAATGCATTTGATATCATACCATTTGATAGGTATCAAACTTGTTACTGTAAAGCATTGTGAGGCTGGATGTGTTCAGCATATGAAAAGGAAAATATTATAAAATTTCAAAACATTAAAATTCCTACCATGTATGTGAATCATATACAACTGAAATTCAGGGTACCTTTCACAAATGTGAATCTGATTTGTATTGCTAATTATTCAGTGGGACTCCATTCTAATTTAATTGTTAATGCAAACAAAAAAAGATTACTTAAGAAATGCATATTCCAGAGATTAGTTGATCAAATAAATCCAGTAATATACTTGTATTCAAAACCAACAACACAATAAAGTGGTATTTAATTTGATATACACTTTCTTTAATATCTTCCTTCTTTGTCTAAATTAATATTATCTTTAAGACAGTTTCAGTTAGATGAGAAAGTGTTAGTGTTGTGCGTTTGATGTGATCTGTCTTCACAAAAAAAAGAAAAAAGAGTATTGGAGATGATTCACTTTTGTATCCATGAACAGGAAAAACTCTCCTTTCAAATTCATTTTCATAGTCATCTAAATGCTGCAGTTCCTGTGTTCCTCATGTAAACTGAGAAATAGCAAAGCAGGTGATTATTAAACTATACAAGATTTTGAAGAAGGACTCTGCATTTTAGCTGATAGAAATCTTTTGGAATAACAATATTTCACATCACAACATAGAAATTTTAGAGCATGACAATTAAGCATTGAGGGAAGTGACTTCACAAAAGCCACAAAATCTGTCATTTGCAGTAATTATTGCCTTAAGGTTTCTTCTTAGGCTTGATGGAAGTAATCAAAGAAAGAAAGATGTCCAGTTTCTGTACTCCTTACTCTGTTTCCATTTTTCAAGTCTGTGTGAAATTTTCCTGACCAGGAAATCAGCATTTGGCTGGTGTTCTTTATGACTGCATGGGAGCATAGTTTATCACAAAAAGGTCTGTAATGACTAAAGTCATTACATTAACATTTTGCTAATAACTTCAGATATATCACTTCTATTTAATAATTCAAACAAAATGTGAAAAATAGTGATATTGTAGAGTCTACCATTTCAACTTTATCTGCAAGACTCTTGTTTAGGCAACCAATAGCTTCCAGGAAACACAATGAATATTAATTAAGTTTTCAGCTTGTGCTGAGACTTTTGATATGTTCTATGTGTTGGGGAGGTATCAGACTAGTGCATTTATCCTCAATTAGCAGAAATGTCAGTTGGTGGATAAAATGAGTACAATCTGATGTTAATCAAAATTCTTATTATAAAGGATTATCAGTAGGGAACTGAAATTTACCAATAAGGTTGCTCAGCAAGAAAGTACTTTTGATTAGAGAAAGTGATTTACTTATCATGCAAAATAAACTTGAGGGTTAGCAGATTAATTTACCATATAAATGCCCTGTTATCCACTTTCAATTCTACAGAAGCTTCAAAATCTCACTGGAAATTTAAAGGTACAAAAATTATATTAAATTACCTATACAAAGTAAAATATTTTATATTTAGGAACCTTTTTGTGTAGCAAGCATTAGTGTAATCCTTGGGAAGTTTTTAAGTTTAGAACTTCCCCTCACTTAAGGCCTATAATGTGATCATATTATCATTGAGAAATTGTTCACACTGAGGTAAGCTGCGAAATTTGCATCAACTTGACTGGGGAATGTTGCAAAGTGAAATGTGCCCTTCCAGTAATACAGTTTAAAAATGATATTGGAATGTAGAATATTTAACTTTGAAATTGACATTTTGAAAATTTTATATTTTTACGATAAAGTTTTATCAGATTTTTATTTTGGCTTAGTGATACACACGTAACAATAGTAATATGGTTTCATTGAATAAACATTTCCTGACCAATAAAAATAAACAGCAAAATCTTCAAAGCTTCAAGAGCATTCAATAAACTGTCATTTTTACTATACTGACAATAGATTTTGAGATTATAATACACTACCAGTATTATGATAAAATATATTGTCAGAGTGACCTGAAGGAGAGAGATTTAAGAAGGTATATTCCAGTATGTAACTAGGTCTTTAATTATCCTACTTGGAATTGAACCTACAACACGTTCAATAGATGTTCCAGTGGAGGCATGAATTAAAGTGTGCTTAATCAAGGACAACAACTGATTTAAATTTAACAGAAAATGTAAGATAATACATAGCGTTAGCATTCCTTACAGGAGTAGCATATAGCTCTGTGTATTCCTAAGTTTTGTCAGTCTTCATTGCATGACTCTGTTTTGGCTGTTTAGAATTTTGCCAACATAAAGTTACCTGATATTGATTCCTCTGAGAAGCAGTAGAGAGGTGGTTTGACTCTTCGGACAGATCTAAGGCTTATGAACTCTTCTTTATTTTGATAATATGCAAATTAGAAGTTTACCTGAAGTGGTAATTTTTGAACAATAAAATTAATATACTTCAACCATACTCATTAATTATAATGACATTTTAAAAATCTAAACCTAACATAAAGAAAAGAGAAAAATAATTAGCATTAAAAATTAATATAATATTAGGAAATTTAAATATTAACCACAACTCACGCAGTGGAATTTGTAAACTCAGAAAAAGCATTGCAGTAGAAATTTGCGTGGAAGAATGAAGTCAAATTAAACCTTCTTCCTTCAAAGCAGAAGGTAAAATTTTAATGTTTTAACTTTCAAGGTGTTTTGTTTGGTTGAGCTTTTTTTGTTGTTTTAATCTGAGAACACCTTCTTTACTAGATGGCTAATGACAGTAACGAAATGTTTACAAAACCTATATAAATGTTCAGTATTCTGAAATCACTGTAGTTCTGTGATATTTAAGAGATCCTAAAGAAACCTCTGAACAGCTACTACACCAAAGCAATGGAATGCTGCTGTACCTACTCTCAGTCATGAGACAGTTATACATAACAGAAAGCTAAGCTGTTCAGATGTTTGTACTGTGTTTTAAATGTAACATTTATTGTAGTCACAATGTAAGATAGGAATGAAAGATGATACTTATGGGGTAATGCTAAACATTCATCAAAAAGAGGGGAATTTCATTCCTGTAGTAGACAAAATATTGCTTACTAATTAGCTTCATGAAGGAGATGGCTGCCATTATATTTAGGGAAACAGCCTATCCCGAGACAGTTCTTAATTAAAGGAGGTTCTTTCATTTTTTTTTCATCCTGAAGGATGAAATTTAAGGACTTTGGGAAAAAAACCCATTAAACTAGACCGTAGCTTTCAGAATGCTTTGAGGGGATGACTAGCAATGGGAGCCAAAGGGCACCTAGAAAGGAAGGAAAAATCCTGAAAACTTGACTGCCAATTTATCATGAGGGAATAGCAAGAGAACTGAGTAACGCAACATTTTGAAAAAAGGTTTTTTATAGCTCTTGTCGGTTTTGAATAGTATGAATTAACACTTGTATTAGAATTTTTATTAGTTTATTCCTCTGTGTACTCTTTGCCCCTTTTCTGTAGGGACTGTACTTAGACTGGCCACATAGAAATACAGATGACATGCCTCTTTCTAACACTATTTCTCTTTACATGACTCATTTCTTGCTAAAACTACTCTGTCCAGAGTATCACAATGGCTGATCATGATGATTAACTCAAATACATTCCAAAAATATCCCTTGATGCAAAAAAAGTATTAAAGCATCAATCAGTCAACCTCTAATTATGATTTATTAGCCTTCCAGTAACTTCAGTGATTTTGAATTCTTGTTTTCTTTTTCTGTCAGGAAACAACTGCTACAGATCTATTCCCTGAAAGAAAATATGTTTAATTTGCTTCTTTATTCACCAGGCACATATGTTTAATAGCTTCTACTGTTAGTGTAGCTGGGATATTTTAAAAACATGATACTTTAACTTCCTTGGAAGGAACAGAAATATACATTTCCAATAATCTGCATTGAACTATCTTTCTGTATTATATAAAGCAAGTTTTTAAATGTGTTCCTACATAGAAATAATGTGGGAAGACCTCAATAGTTTACTATTCAAATGTGTTAAATGCATTCAAAATGCTTCCTTCTGGAGTCTCCAAAGACACTGGGCATCTATACTTGCTCAAGCGAACTGAGTCTGTGTGTCTTCAGTCTGTATGTACAGTAGACTTTTACTCTGTGGTGGTAAGAGCATGTGGCATTAAAGGTCAGCAGATAGATTCATTTCCTACCTCCTTTAAGAAAAATATTAATGTTCTGAGGATTCAGATATCACTGCAGAAGTATTTGTTACTCATGACCCAAGGGTATATCCAACTTTTGTTTGTTTGTTTTACTTTGTCAGGCTCTCATTTCTGCCAAGTTTTTAGCTTGGCTTAAGGAAAAGATTGCAGCCTGAAGTTAGAGATGAAACTGGTAGGAACTCTTGTATAAATTGCGAAAAGATATAACCTTGACTGAACTTGTCGCAGTTATTATGTAAAAGATACTTAAGAAAACTATTATCTAGCTATAGTGCAGTACTAATCTTTCAAAGATTAAAAGTCTGGTCTAGCTCACACCGAAGTCAATTTAAAGTGCCCACAGAGTTGAAAAGGACTTGAGCAAACCCTGAGATTATAAGAATAAAATTAATAACACCTTGAAATAGTGGATACATTTTTCTTTTGTTCTAATAGTATTTTAATTGTGACAGGCTTTTTTATAGTGCTAGTGAAGGGAATGGCAAAATATGGAAAGTTGCCTTTCAACTGCTAAAAAATTCCTTAGTTAACTGAGAAGGAAAAATTTTTTTATAAGCTTTTATGAAATATCACTCTCTTATAAATGGAATGCATATATATATATACACATTTTTTTAAAAAAAAACAACAAAAATGTATATAAATAAATCATTCCAGGACTTCGCCTTTGCCTATAGTACTACAGACTAATTCCTGTAAACATAATTCATTAGTCAGATGGTGTATATATGCCAGTGGTATTCTGGAAGAAAGTATCAGAGGGAAACAGAGACCCTCTGATCAAATATTCTTGTCTGTAAGTGCAGCTAAATTATGTTGTAATTCACAGCCAACAAGGCAGTTAGAGAACTGTTGAACATCTAGTGTCTTAAAAGAAATTTTAAAATATTGGGTAAGATATTGTAGGTTTGTCCCAATCCCTCGCTTGAAAAATCCTAATTTTACCTACGATTTATGTAATTCTTCATATGTTATGTGTATCTGTTGTCTATATGATCCCTATGAGATACCAACTGAAACCTAATCTAAATTTTCACTCACAGTGACTTTATGGAGTCCTTGACCTAATTCATACCACGATACCTGAGGCATGTAACTGACATATCTAGGGCAGGAACATAAGTGCTCTAATATCCTTTAAAATATGGCTTTTAGTACATTTAAAATATGGCTTTTAGTACATTTGAAATATTTAAAATTACTCCTTATGTTCATTGAATACATTTTATTGGTAATAGCTCAATGTATTCAGAACAAAGACTGAAAAATACTATTCATATTATTCATTTTACTTAACATTAGCTTATTTACTTCAATGAAGTTGAAAATTGATAAAATATTTATACCCTTTGGATCCACTCACTTGAATTAGATCTGGAATGATTTTGAAACAGTTTGATTATGAGAAAGGAAAAGACATAACAAAAGTAAGACCAAAATGAACTAGATGAACTTTTGATGATGTCATGATCCGCCCCCTAGATGTCCTGGGTCTGCCCACCAAGGGATGCGGTCCACCCACTGGGGTCCCAGACCACT
>JAVSBS010013128.1:8434-20617 GCA_033124195.1 Coracias cyanogaster | reverse complement strand
TAAAATGAATTTGATCAGGCAGTAGCTGTTGCTCAGCATTAAGTGTTTTCACATGCTGAGCATCAGGCAGTATGTGTGAGACATCTGTTTGCATCTTTTGGGACCGTAATGGTGTGTTGTCTCATAACAGGTAATTTAAACCATCAGCTGTAACTCCTATAGTGCTTGCTCGTGGTGCCCAGCACAGGGCTGTGCAAGGGGAAAAGGTTGGCATAGCAGTTTGTGGCTAGCAGACCAGCAGTTTCCGCAACTTACAGATCTGGAGAGCAAAGGTCGCTAACAGGTTTCTTCAGAAGGACAGACAAAATCAATGCTGCTGTTTCTGGTATAAGTTGAATTGAGGAAAGTGGTCAAATCAGCTCATCTGAAGTAGGAAAAATGGGGACAGTGGTTTTTGTTTGGTTTTTTTCTTCAGAGAGTGTGGCCTCAACAGATCCTTATCTTTAGCCAGTTGAAAACAGAATTGTTGTTGAAGTTTTGCGACACCGTCTCACCTGACTTAAAATCTACAAAATCCTAGATTAAATAGTTATCAAACTAAGAGGGCTTGCAAGGCAGAAACAGGGTACAGGTGACATTAGAGTGGTCTGTATTTCCTCGTTTTGGCATCTTCAGCAATGCATTCCAGAAAGCTATGGCCCACTCCGAGGAGACTCATCTCCTGAAGAAAAACACATTTCAAACTTTTGTGACAGTGAAGAGTAAGTCCATATTGGAACTAGTATGCAACGGAGGCTGTGTGATTGTTGAAAGATGATCCCAGCCCAGCTGGCTTTAGTTGTATTCAGATGAACTGGGTAAATGTAATTAACAGCTGGTCACCTAGGATTTACTTACAAAGAGGTGTGATATTTTTTCAAACCCACCTTTTAGTTTGGGTATGTAATAGGTCAGACTGCATTTGACTGAGAGGCATGTGAATGAGCTGTAAATGGATTGTGTTTAATGAAGACCACTTGGAGACAAACTTAATTCTGGCATACCCAGAACAATTAGTAGATATGTAATTTTACAGGGAGTTTACAGTCTGTTCAGTTTGAAATGTAACATTAAGTAGCTAGAAAGACTGTTGTCACTATGTCTCTGATGGATTAGATATTGGGATTACTTGTGACTATTTTTTTTTAAGACTTTTTCTCTACATCCACACTACATTGGGACCCCAGTTGTGATATAATTCATTTATACAACCGCCACAAAAGCTTGTATCTCAACATAAACCTGTATAACTAGGCAGCTTGTTATTCCCCTGGGATGGAGAAATCTCTGGGAGAATGTGCATCTAACAATAGAAGGATGAGAAGGGGCAGCATGAAAGCAGGAAAAAGATGGATTGCAGCAGTTGCCTATGAGATGTTGCAAAAATAAGATACTCATGAGGGAGCAAAGATTTGTCTGTGTGTGGTGGCTGTGGGGGGCAGTTCATCAGATGAAGCAGGAAAGATTCACTTGTATCTGACACTGTCTGTTTCAGGTTGTCATGCTGGCAATGTACAATTTGTCTCTGGAAGGAACAGGCCGTCAGGGGTACTTCAGATGGAAAGAAGATATTTGTGCTTTTATTGAGAAACACTGGACTTTCTTATTGGGGAACAGGTAACGATGCGATGTTTCCCTGAAGGTCTGGTTGGTGGCCAAAGGAATTAAAACCTGTTATACAGATGGACAAGAATCCTGGTTAATTTGCTGAAGTCTCTGTTGAGCCTCACTAGTAAAAAAAATTGAGTATTTAATGTTGAGAACCTGAATGTAGTAATGAGGGTAGAATAAGCACTTCTTAGTGGGTAAAAATGACCTGAAGAATGTCACACAAGAGCAATGTAAATGCATATACTTTGGATTATTTCTTGTCTTCCTTTAGGTAGTGTATGAACCTGCAGAGCCTTTGAGTCACAACAAATGGGCTAGTGCTGGTGTCACTGGGCTTTAGAGAGAAAAAAGAGGTCCAGCAAAGTACCATGTTAGTTGGCTGTAAATCTTGCACAGACCAAGTTCTCCTAAAAGGAAAGTTTGGCCTCATCTGTTAGGTTCTTTTAGTTCTTAATACAGTAGCTTTAACATAGTGGGTATTACAAACACTGAATTTTTTTTTCAGTGTGTGTAAGAAAGAAGCTGTCAGAGTAAGAACCTTTCTCATGAAGGGCAGCCTTCACGCCACGATAAGTTGTGTGCTGTATAGGCGAACGGCACATTTTTTCAGAGCATGCTGAATTTGTCAGACCCATGTCTCACTGTTATTGCATGTGCTATGGAGGTGGGAAAGGAACTGAGCAAGCCTTGGAAGTTGCAGATTTGATTGAGTGTGCAGCTTCTTTTCTTCCCCAGGGATTTCTCTGTTGTAAGATCTGGCCATTCTCCCTAGTCAGATATGCTCTTTGGCTTTGCTTTCATTGCTTGTCTGTGCCTCCTTGCTCTGTCCTCAGAAACATTAGTATTTGTTCCCTCTGGAAACCACAGGGATGCTGACAGGAAAGCAGCTGATGGCCAGTTGTTCATTGCTCAGGGAGCCATCACCTCCCAGGATTTGCTGCTGTCTCTTGAGACTTGCCTTGGTAATGGGACACTCCTTGCTCTTGATTAAAATTCAGATGAAGTGATTACTGGCCTCAAACATAGTTTGCCCACTTGCTTGAACAAGCCACTGAGGGAGCAGGGACAGACCAACTGTATGTGTGGCTGTTCAAGGCATGCAATGCTTCACTTCCTTGGCATATTAAAGTACAGTTTATCCAGATGCAATGCTCCAGACTCTAATCTAGGGCACCTAAGTTTGATCCCCCACATTTGAGGGCCAGTACCCCAAGGTGTGTAATTGCAACATTCAGATAGGACTGAATACCTGCTGGGCAAGGAACCAGCCTGAGTACTGAAGTTTTTGCCAACGGAGGTGTGCAAAGGCAAGAAGGAGTCCTGAGATTCTGTGCAAATACAAGTTTAGACTACACAATGAACCTGATTCTCCCGTAGACAAGGGAGTACCTCAGATTTTGGCTGCAGGGGCAATATTTAAATATTCCTTCTCACTTCTTCCCTAAACAATGCTTTACTTAGCCCTGTAATCAGTTCTTAGAGGAACAAAAAGTGCTCAGATGCCCAGTAGCATACACTGCCCTGCAGAGGCAAAGGCTTAAATGCAGCTCCCTGCCTCCAAGTGACCAAAAATGTGCTTAAAAAATAGTTGAGTGATTGTGGATTACTGGTACATTGACTAGCAGGGATCCTCTTCCCCATGCTGCAGGAGAGGTTTTATGGCAGGAAAACCCTAAGCAGAGATAGGGCTCCAGCTCAGCTGTAGCAACACGGCTATCACTATGATCCTGTTCTCATTCTTGTATTGTCAAATTGTTAATGAAGGTAGCAATGTCAGCATCTGAAAGCCAGGGGTTCCAATGGCAAGGTAGACCTCTTCTCTGTAGGCTTGGTATATGGACAAAATTAAAATGGCATCTCACTATGCTGCATTTGCATGGTGCTTTGCATCAGAGCCCAGCAGTACATTGTAGCTTGCCCTTCAGAGTGGTTCTTTGGGAATAAATTAACTCATACTTCACATCTTTGAGGGTGGGGGTGTAAGGAGTACATCATCCCCCTACAACTACCTAAAAAGCAGGTTGTAGTGAGGTTGGTGTTGGTCTCTTCTCTCAAGCAGCTAACAACATGACAACTAACAATGGCCTCAAGTTGCGCCAGAGGAGGTTTAGATTGGATATTAGGAAGAAGTTCTTTACTGAAAGGGTGGTTAGCCATTGGAACAGCCTGCCCAGGGAAGTGGTGGAGTCACCATCCCTGGTAGTGTTCAAAAAACAAGTAGATGTGGTGCTTCAAGACATGGTCTAGCGGCCAGGGAGATGTTGGGATGAAGGTTGGGCTTGATGATCCTAGATGTCTTCTCCAACCTAAATGATTCTATGATTCTGTGATCAGGGAAGGGTGGAAGCACTCTGTCCTTTCCATCTTGGTGGAGGGTGAAAGCACAGCTGGCAAGTGAGGACGTAACACTTGTTTTCCCCTCTCCTACCCTAGGAAAAAGACCTCAACATGGTGGAGCACAGTTGCTGGTTGTCTCTCTGTGGGGAGCCCCTTGTTTTTCCGCTCTGGGGCGCAGGAATTTGGAGAACCAGGGTGGTGGAAACTGGTTCATAATAAACCCCCAACGATGAAACCTGAAGGAGAAAAGCTGTCTGTATCTGCACTAAAGGCAAAAGGTAACTCTTTCCCTGATGGTGTGTAGGTTTCTAGCTGGGCAAGAGCTGACTGAGCTGGAAGCATGAGAAAAGTTTACTTTAAAATCATATGTTTGTGTGCAGGGGCAGATTCTGTGTATTATTCTGTTCCAGTGGTTGTCTTAGGAGGACTATGGTGCGTATACTGTAGTGTGAGAAGCCTGTTCTATTTTATTAGCTTTTTATATTGTGCTAACTAATATAAAGGCTTTTGAGATTTTTGCAGGGTTTTTTTTAGATGAAATGCACAATTTCTCTGCTCCTCTTTACCCCAGGGAGGGTTTTTTTTCTGTTACCAGTAGATGCAAATTCCCGTCCATGCAGAGGAGCGAGATTGGGGCTTTAATGAGGCTTTAGTTATGCACTGGCTTTATGTTACATGTCCCAGAGTGAATTTATTGCATATATTGAAAATACATCTTCTAAAATTTGTAGTCAATGTGTTTTTCTGACTGTGTAGTATGTATCCAGTGACTGCGGGAGCTCAGTGTCTATAAGCAGACTACTTCTTTAGCAGCTTCAAAACCACCTCTGGATCCCATCATTACTGTGGAAGGACTCAGGAAGCGGGTAAGCCGCAATCCAGTCGAATCAGCCATGGAGCTGAAGGAGAAGAGATCACGCACTCAGGAAGCCAAGGATATTCGGAGAGCCCAGAAGGAGGCAGCTGGCTTCCTGGACCGGAGCACTTCCTCCACTCCCGTTAAATTCACCAGTCGAGGCCGGCGCCCCGATATTGTCCTTGAGAAAGGAGAGGTGATTGACTTCTCCTCTTTGAGCTCTTCAGATCGCACTCCTCTGACAAGCCCTTCTCCTTCCCCATCTCTGGACTTCTCTGCTCCTGGCACTCCAGCCTCGCATTCAGCTACTCCGAGCCTTCTCTCAGAAGCAGATCTCATCCCAGATGTCATGCCACCACAGGCTCTGTTTCATGGTAAGAGACACCATTTTTGTTTAACAATGAGCCACACGTGGTTGTCTAGGAGGATGTTAAAAAACCCACAACTTTCAATGAGCTACAGGATCTTTTTAACATAAGATGGAAAGTAATGGGTAATATTCTGTTTGTCTTCATTGCATCTAAGTCTTGATTAGTTTTCCATAGTTGTATTGCCAACTTTTAAGGTGAGAAGAAACCACCATTATTATATTCTGAGGGATCCTGAATAAAAAGCAGGTAGAAGATTTCACCTAGCAACTGCTGCACCACTCAGTGTAATCATTTCACTGCACACAGATTACACTGCTAGACAGCAACTCTGATTTTGTGTTGAATGTATTTAAATGGGAGAAATTTTATTCTCATGGTAATGTTCCAGTAGTTTTATGAATTTGAACATCCTGATAAACAGATTCTAATTTTGGTCAAGTTGCAGGCTAAATTCTGTTAGTTCCTTAAGGAGCTTAGACCTCAATCTAACTGGTAAAGTAGAGAAGAAAACACTTCTTGATGGAAGGAAGAAGTCAGGTTCTATAGAGGGACGAATCCTGTGCTACTGTAGCTCCTAATTGTTCCCTCAGATTAAACTGAACTTCTCCAGGGTATGCTAGCTGAAGATACAGCTCACCAGTTTGACCACTTGATCCCCAGTCTTCAGGAATTTTCAACAATTTAACATTTGTCAAAAAGCATGAGCTTGCAGTTTAGGAGTGCTATGTTTTTGGGTGCCAAACTTTTTTTTTTTCCCTGGATTATTTTGATCTCTTGAACAGATGATGAGGAGATGGAAGGAGATGGAGTCATAGACCCAGGAATAGAGTACGTGCCCCCTCCCAGTGGGACAGCTGGTGCTGGCACCGTGATAGCAAGTAGAAAAAAAGTGAAGACAGCTGAGCAGATCAAGCAGGAGGTGGAGAGTGAAGAAGAAAAAACTGAAAGGATGGAAGGTGACAGTGAAGATCCTGAAGAGTCAAATGCATCACTGCAGGTCAGGGGGCGAGACAAGAGGAAGCCACAGCTGGAGAAGGACACTAAACCCAGAGCTCCCAAGCATACCTCTGTTAGCATCTATGAGGAAAAGCTGCTGCTGAAGAGACTAGAAGCCTGTCCCAATGCCATGAGCATGACCCCAGAAGCCCGGAGACTGAGGCGCAAGCTGATAGTCAGGCAGGCCAAGAGGGAAAGAGGACTGCCGCTCTTTGATTTGGACCAGGTTGTGAACGCTGCACTGCTCTTGGTTGATGGGATTTACGGAGCCAAAGAAGGAGGTGTTTCCAGGTCCCCAGTAGGGCAAGCAACATACAGAACTACTAGCCAGGACTTCAGGATCTTGGACAGATACCAGGTGAGTGCTTCTGAATATGTCAGCTTTTGGCATTGGTTATTTTAGAGCTTTTTCTGCAGGCAGTGGTGTCACCTTGGGGTTATCTGACTCCCAGTGTGAAGAGGATTATGTGAGTAAGACTCAGTTTGACTTGGGGCTGTGTCCCCACTAGTGTTCTCACAAGCGCCTTTCTTCATGGGACATGCTCATACAGCACAACTGTCTATCAGTGTCAGCACCACAAACGTCTATGTATTTGTACTCCAGCCCTGCCCAAACTCATCAGGAGGCCTGGAAGTACCCAAACAGGTGGTTGCTCTTTCATGCTATGTAGGAGGGAGGTCACTTGCAGCGCTTTTCTGGGTGACGTGTGTGGCTCAGGTTTGGGCACTAAATCTGAGAGTTCTCTGAGGTGGGACTGTCGTGCTGTGAGTCCAGTCCATCCTGTCACATTGAAATGCCCTTATTCTCCCTCTGTTGATTCCCCTGTGTTAGGTCATTGACTAATCTGCCTGAAATGTTCTGCACTTTTTTGTACATGTAGACAATGCTGCCTGCCATGAAAGGATATCGACAGCAGACAACAAAATTTCTATATCGACTGGTAGGCTCAGAAGACCTGCTGACAGACCACAGTATTGTCAGTCCTTACACATCCCGTGTCCTGAAACCTTACATCAGGTACAGGTGGTCAGAGGTTGAATTTGCTCTTGGCTTGTGAACCGACAGCCCACGGAGAGGACACCTTTCTTGGGCAGTGCTCCTCACTCATCCTTGACGTACAACCCAGTACACTATGGTAACCCTGAAAGGATAGTGTTTTATTTAGCTGATTAGTTAAACTGGTTCTGCATTGGGAAGGGGAATCTCCAAAAGAGGGCAGGGCAGAGAGGGAATCAGAGTAGTCATGCAATGCAAGTTGCACCTGCTCTTGGGTCAGAACTGTGATTTCCTTGCTCCTGCTGTAAGGAGAGGCTGGCTTGGCATGCTGTGGATGCAGGAAGTGTCCTGGCCTCTGGCACAAGGGTGTTTTTGCTGAGCTGGGTGCTATTTTCCCACATGAATGGAAGACTCTGTTCTTTTGTTCCAAGTTGTGCATGTCAGAAAATATTTCATGGGCAGTACCTATTCAGCTGCAGCGGCAGTTATTGTTGCTCACTCGCTTTTTGTGTTTGCTTTTCATGTTACTGGCAGGCGCGATTATGAGACAAAGCCCCCAAAACTCAGGCTGCTGGCAGAAATCCGGGCATATCCACACAGGAATGATCTCAACTGGAAGGCTGAGCCAGAAGCACCCATTGATTACTGCTACGTTCGCCCTAATCACATCCCCACTATAAACTCCATGTGCCATGAATTCTTCTGGCCTGGTAAGATTCTTTCAGTGCTTGGTTTTCTAAGAAGGAAGTGGTTTTGTTCAGAAAAAAATATTCTTGGGCCAAATTTTTCTTCAGTTGGTGTCTGGCTCAGTTCTTAGAAAACCATTATCTGATGTCATAGGAATGCAGTTGAGATGGAGACATGGGTTTGGTGTCTGTGTCTTTTGGGATCATTTAGAACTGGGCAATTAGGCCCTAGTTAGCACAGCACTCAAAGAACTGGGTTTGTTTGGGTAACACCATTGATGCCAGTAGAAGTAGTCAGTTACTAAAATTAAGCATCCAGTGAAATATTTTGCAGAATCAAGGGCTGAAGTAAACAGTTTTATTCCAGGGGTGTACTGCTCATTAGCTTCAGGAGAAAGTTTATTCATGGCAGCCATAAGCTGGATACGTTGGAGTAAAATTTGGGAATTGCACATAAAACTTCACTGTGTTCTTTTTCTTCAAGCCTTAGTATTTGCAAGGTATGGGAAAGCTTGGGTATCGATTTTTGTGTGTCATTTCTTGAACTGTAGGCTCTTTGGGGACAGTGGCTGCCCTTTATGGGGGCAGGTATGGGGCTGTATTCTGAAATACTAATAGTGATGTTCACTTACTGCATGGATCAGCTTCTGATCAGCAAACAATGTGGCAGGCTATTTAGAAAAGCCCAGTACAAACAGTACACACCTTTATTCCAAGTAACTGTTTGCTTTACATTTTGATTTGCAGATCAACAGGATTTGCAGTTCAGCAATGCTGCAGTCAGGGTTGGAGCTCTTTATGCTCTTCATTGTCCAAAGTGTACAATTCGGGGGAGATAACGTGGCATACTGTCCCTTTCACAAGCTGTTTTGGAGCTCGTGAGAGACACTTTCAATTCCAACAGAGGCAGAACCCCTTTGTCATAGTCTGTCCTCTTCTGATAATGCATCTGAAGCTCTGGCCAAGTTGGGTCGCACCTTCCATTAAGTTCATCGGGACTCACCCTGTTTTATTTTACATAAGGAGTGTGGGTGTGTTCCACCTGAACTGTTCATCATTAAATCAGAAAGCTGACACTCCCATCGGTCTCCAAACAGGAATCAAAACCTCTTCTGTGGTGTAAATTTTCAGAGCCTGGGGTTGTATGATTTATTGCACCTCGGTTCTGTCTTAGCAGGAGAGGTAAGCGAGGAGATGATACTTCAGGAGAGAAAGCACAGTGTCTTTGTGGATGGGAAGGGTTTAGATTCACAACCAGCTGGTACAACTGGGGAGGGGTTGGGATATGCAGCTGGGAGGGCATCATAAACTAGCACTGTTGTTGAGAGAAATAGCTGTAATTCCGCCTAAGTTTAGGCATCTGAAGCATGTGTGCTTGGGGGATGCTATCGACAGTAAATGACATCTTAGGTGTGCTCAGTTGCCATCTAATAGCAGTGCTCTCATTGACTGAATTCTTAAGTTTTAGGCACTTCACTAGGTGGGTTGAGCCCAGGCCATAGTTCTTCCACCTCTCCAAATCCTTCCCGTCAGAGCTTTTCTTGTTTCTTACATGGCAGAAACAAGTTTGCAGGTAGTTCCTGCAAATGAGCTCATGTGAAGCAAGATTCCCCCCTTGTTGTCTCTCACAGTATCTTGTGCCTTCATGTCCTAACGGGAAACATCTCCCTAGCAGACAAGTGGTAAACCATACTGAGCTAAGCATCTTCCTACAGGAATAACTGCGTGCCGAGGGGACGGCACCATTTAATAGACACTGGTGTGCTCAGGGCGATGTAGTGTTCCTGTACAGACACGCTCTAAGGCACTTCACAGTCATTGCAGCCTTGAGATAATTAACGCGGCTCCACATTGCCAATCGATTCCTCCCACGTCTTACTCCACCCAGCTTACTCTCGAGCAAGAAAATAATTCACCCGCTTATGTGTGTCTTATGAAGTCTTGCATCTCATCAAGAGTGATAAACATTACTGGAAAACATACTCTGCTATTTTGTTATCCGCATTCCAAATATACTTGTGATTGCCAATTTGAGGCTGATGCTAACGTTTACGGCACAGCTCCACTACGTCTTGCACCTCATTTAGGGCCTGTGTGCAAAAATTACTGAGCAGTCTTCTGTGCCTGAAACTGCACTGCTTGGCCCCAACATGCTGTGTGAATGCTCTTAGGCTGCAGAAGCTATGTGATTAGGCAAGCTAACAAACTCCACTGGGAACGCACCAGCCTCAGGCGTTTCTGTCCAGCCTCAGACTCATAGAAGCACCACTGCCCCAGAGGCTGCTTCACACCCCAGATTAAGGAATTTGCATGTTAAAAGCAAGTGTTTTGATAGCACTGAAAGCTGTGGTCAGGTTCACAGTTCATAGTGCAGCTCCTCAAACAGCTGAGTCTGCACAAGAGGACAAACCGGTGACATTCCCAGGGACATCAAGGGTAACAAGAAAAACTTGTACAGGTAGTCAGTGATAAAAGGAAGGCTGGGGAAGATGTGGGCCCTCTCCAGAAGGAAATGGGAGACAGAGAAAGCTGATGTACTCAATGACTTCTTTGCCTTGGCCTTCACTGGCGAGGACTCTAGCTACACTGCCCTAGTTGCAGATGGCAAAGGCAGGGGCTGGGAGAATGAAGATCTGCCCACTGTAAGTGAAGATCGAGACCATCTAAAGAACCTGAAGGTGTACAAGTCTATGGGACCTGACAAAATCCATCCCAAGTGATACTGTGGTCCAAATCAGCTATCACAAGTGTCCTGAGGGAACTGGCAGATGAAGTTGCTAGGCTGCTTTCCATCATATTTGAAAAGTCATGGCAGTCCGGTGAAGTTCCCGCTGACTGGAAAAGGCAAAACATCACCTCCATTTTCAAAGATGGAAAAAAGGAAGACCTGGGCAACTACAGGCCAGTCAGTCTCACCTCTGTGCCTGGCAAGATCATGGAGCAGATCCTCCTGCAGGCTCTGCTAAGGCACATGGAAAATGAGGAGGTGATTGGTGGCAACCAGCATGGCTTCACCAAGGCCAAGTCATGCCTGACAAATTTGGTGGCCTTTTAAGATGGAGTAACAGCATTGCTGGATAAGGGAAGAGCAACCGACATCATCTACCTGGACTTGTACATATTGTTCAATGCTGTCCTACATGACAACCTGGTCTCTAGAGAGACATGCATTTAATGGATGGACCACTCAGTGGATAAGGATGGCTTAAGCTGGATGGCCACACTCAAAGAGTTGTGGCCAGTGGCTCGATGTCCTAGTGGAGACCAGTGACCAGTGGTGTTCCTCAGGGATTGGTACTGAGACTGGTACTGTTTAACATCTTTATCAGTGACATGGACAGTGGAATTGAGTGCATCCTCAGCAAGTCTGCAGGTGACACCAAGCTGTGTGGTGTGGTTGACAATGCTGGAGGGAAGGGATGCCATCCAGAGGGACCTTGACAGGCTTGAGAGTTCAACAAGGCCAGGTTCAAGGTCCTGCACAAATACAGGCTGGGCAATGAAATGATTGAAAGTAGCCCTCAGGAGAAGGACTTGGGGGTGCTAGTTGATTGAAAAGTCAACATGAGCCAATAATATATGAGTGCAGCCCAGAAAGCCAACCATATCCTGGGCTGCATCAATAGAAGCATGGCCAGCAGGTCAAGGTTGCTGACATGCTTTTGTAAGACCCTACCTGGAGTACTGTGTCCACCTCTGGAGCCCTCAGCACAAGAAGGACATGGACCTGTTGCATCAGTTCCAGAGAAGGGCTACGAAGATGATCAGAGGGCTGGAACATCTCACCTATGAGGACAGGCTTGAGGGATGGGGTTGTTCAGCCTGTAGAAGAGAAGGGTCTGGGGATACCTTATTGCAGCCTTCCAGTATCTGAAGGGGGCCTACAAGAAAGCTGGGAAGGGACTTTTTACAAGGGCTTGTAGTAATAGGGTGAGTGGTAATGGCTTCTAACTGGAAAAGGGTAGATTTAGATTAGAAATTAGGAAGAAGTTCACTTTGAGGATGATGAGACACTGGAACAGGTTGTGGATGCTCCATCACTGGATGTGTTGAAGACTAGGTTGGATGGGACCTTGTGTAACCTGATCTAGTGGGAGGGGTTGGGACTAGATGATCTTTAAGATCCCTTCCAATCTGAACCATTCTATGATTCTATTATAAGGGGAAGCAGCAGGAGCTCAAGGCCAGGTGGAGAAAAGAGATACGAGCCTTAGGCAAGTAATGCTATCAAAGCTGAAGCCCAGGTTCGTGTCAGCTGCATCTGGAGAGAGTTTGCAGGAAGAATGGGATGATTCACCCAGTGTATCAGGCTGATACACTCTAAACCAGGGGTCCTCAAACTACGGCCCG
>JAVSBS010013126.1:134879-146314 GCA_033124195.1 Coracias cyanogaster | reverse complement strand
CCCCCCCGCCATGTTTGCTTCTTTTGGCAGAAATTCGCATTTTGCCTTTTTATATTCTGCACTTGATTTGGAGATGTTCCCTTTTTCCCTTGATAGATCTGCTTGAGGCAGCCAAGCTCAGCAGTGTAGCACCGCTAGCCTGCAGCAGCTTTCTTCATTTTCTGTACAAAGAGATGGAGGGGGGGGGAAGAGATCTAGGACACTGTTGAGACAACACTACCTCAAAGGTGCCCAGTGTGTAGCCAGGAAATAAATTACCAGCACTTCTCTGATCTGCAACCGTTTGACTTCTTTTTTTTTTTTTTTTCCCTTCTCTTTTTTTTTTTCTCCTTTCCCTTTTTCTCCCCCATCTTATTTTTTTTAATTTCCAACTCCTTTCTGTTTATACTCACTTTATTCCTTGAGTTAAAGTCTCTCCCTCCCACCTCAGAGGTTTTTTTTTTTTTTTTTTGATGTTTGACAACAGTCTTTGAAGATTTTCTACTTCAGAGTAGCTACTGATGGGCTGGTTGTACTACAGAGAGAACAAGCGGGGTTCCTCAGAGTGCGACCAACTGCTCCTGCCGAAGGCAAACGCTGGTGGGGAGGATGTCACTCCATGAGGCCACAGCACTAGCTCATAAAAATCCAGAGCAGACCATGCCTAGTTGCGGTCGTCTTTTCATCCAAACATGGAGACACAACAAGCGTAGCGGGGCTGGCGATGCCGCTCCGGCTAAGCGCCCGCGCCCCACGCTGCCCGCTAAACATGCCTTGTGCCTTCTGTCCCCGCTCCTTGTAGAGGACCCACCGTCTTCCCAAGGAGATGACCCCAGTGGAGCCGGCTGCCTTCGCCGCGGAGCTCATATCCCGGCTGGAGAAGCTGAAGCAGGAGCAGGAGACCATGGACAGTCTGGAGGAGAGGCTGCAGCAAATCAAGGAGGTAGGAGGATTAACCCACCCGGGTCTGGGCAGAGCTCGCTGCGTGCTTGGGAGGGAAGGGATGGGAGGGGGCCATATCCTGCCCACGAGGAGGACCGTGTTTCCATCACACTGCGGTTCACAAGCCCATGGGGGGTACATCCTAGCGCATGCCTCACCGGATCCCCATCCTCTTGCATTTATTCCTCACCATTGCTTGGCTGGCAGGATGAGGAGAAGGAGGGCTCGGAGCTCCCCACCAGCCTGCAGAGCAGTCGGGAGATGGCGAACCCCCAGCATCCGCAGCACCCGCTCTCGCTCCTGCCCTCCGGCAGCTACGAGGAGGACCCCCAGGCCATCCTGGACGAGCATCTCTCCCGTGTGCTGAAGACCCCCGGCTGCCAGTCGCCCGGCATGGGCCGGCACAGCCCCCGCGCCCGCTCTCCCGACCGCCTACCCATGGGCAAGCTGCAGCCCAGCGCGGCCTCGCCAGCGGCGTGTGCCTTGGTGGGTAAGGGATTCATCACCAAGCAGACCACCAAGCACGTCCATCACCACTACATCCACCACCACACCGTGCCCAAGACAAAGGAGCAGATAGAAGCGGAGGCAGCTCAGCGGGTGCAGTGCTGCTGCCCGGTGGGCAGCGACTTCTACTGCTACCCCAAGTGCAAGGGCCACCCGAAAAGCACGGACCCCCCTCTCCCTCCGCTGGAGCCCTTTGGGTAAGTCACGAGCATCTCCCTCCATTGCACCCACCCCAAACCACCACCCTATCCCCCCCCGCTGTGATGGGGCTGCACCCCGAGGCAGCACAGGGGGATAATGGCGGGCTCAGGGGGCTAACGATGGTCTCGTGTCATCTTCTCGCCATCAGCAGGACAGGGACGCTGCCGAAGAGGCCGGGCAGAGGAGTGGAGAGCATCGCCTTACCGGCCGGGGATGGGGGGCTGCCGGGCCCCGGTGGGGTGCAGCTACCGGGGGGCGAGGCGGACCGGGCACAGAACGTCTGGCAGTGGATGCTGGAGAGCGAGAGACAAAATAAGCACAAGCCCCATAGGTAAATACGCAGCTGTCTACAGCAATATCGCTCCCGGTAAATATTTATATATTACATGGGCTGTCTATTTTTACAATCGCTAAAAACAAATGAGACTCTTTGCTTCTCCGGTTTAATATAAAAGCTGTTCCGCAGAACCAGAAAAACCACAAAAATGTCATGTTTTTGGCAATAAACCTCCTTTCATGTTATGACAGACTTTTGAGAGGGAGCGAGCAGAATAGGAGCTGCTATTAAAGTCATATTTTCCAGCTTTTCTAACCCGACTTCTTCCCCTCCCCAAGCACACAAAGCACAAAGAAGGCCTACAGCTCCGACTTTGCCAAGGGGCCCCCCGGCCGCCACCACCCGTGGGGGACCGGCAGCCACCCGCGCGGGGCACAGCCCGCCCACCCCTTCGTCCAGGACCCCGCCATGCCCCCGCTCACCCCACCCAACACCCTGGCGCAGCTGGAGGAAGCGTGCCGCCGGCTCGCCGAGGTCTCCAAGCCGCAGAAGCAACGGTAACGGCGATGGGAGGGATGGTCCCAGTTCCACGGTGGGGTTTGGGGAATATTGGGAGTAGGAGAGATTTGCCCCGTCCTGGTCGTGCTGCTCTTCAGCCAATACCTGGGCTGATGGTTGGCAAGGTGGTGGGTGGAGGTGGACCTAGGTAGAGGGTCAGCCATGGGACCAAGCTGTGGGGATGTGTGACGGCAGGGCTTGGCCAAGCCCCAAGGATGAGCCTCCTTGTTCCAACCCCACCCTACCCCAGTGCAAATAGTTTGAATCCTAGACTATTACTTCCACTCTTTTGATGGCTGTAATTTGCCCATTTTTCCTCTGGGATGGACTCCAGCTACATACCAAGTGGAGAATTGGACTGGTTATCGTTCATTTGGGTATGGAAGGATAAATTAGCCCACAGCATTTTTAATTCTTCCTTTGATTGTTTACAACATGTGAGGGTTGATACAAAGAGCAAACTTAATGACCCACAGGAGACTTCAATTAAGAAGATTGTATTTCAACAAATTTTTTTTAAAGGTTGTTTTTTTTTTCTCTTTTTTTTTCCCCCTCCTTCCCTACTTGCCCTGCCTCTCACCACTTCAGATGTTCAACCTCAAATCAGCAGAGGGATCGAAACCACTCCGCTGCCATGCCGGGGGGAAACTCCCCTTTCTGCAATGCAAGTCTAACGACAGAAGAGTGAGTATTGCACGCGCAGAAAAGGGTTGGGAAATACATATACACACACATTTCATAATTACATTTTCATTAGAAGGATTGCGCTTTGAGAAGAGAGGAAATTCTTATATCTGAAATTTTGTCTTTCAAACACTCTTCTTAAAGAAAGAACAAAACATTTTCAAATCTTGTCTCTGGCTCTTTTTAACTTGCATTCCTGTAAAGTGGACAAAGATTGGATTAGTCTAATTACAGGATGGTTCTTTTAACAAGAAATCTGCTACAGAGAGGTCTAAAATGGCCTAAATAATTAAAGTTTTCTTTCTTACCCTCTTCATCTTGAGCAATGAGTAATGTTTGAAGTCCAGACTGAGCCACCTGACTAGAGCCTTTCATTTTTAATTGGTTGACCTTAAGTCCACCAGCTGTCTTTGCTAGCAGCTTTTTTTCTGAAGCCACTCTACAAAGACTTAGAACAAATTAGGAAGACTAAATTACTGCGGACTAACACTTTGTGACCTTTTGACATGCCAAGTGTACATTGCCTCAGAAGCAGTTGTAGATTTGGCTGCATGGTATTCACTAGCGCATTGCCATTTTGCTGGGTAATATTGTTTTAATTATTCTTTAAGAAGGGCTGCTTAGTGCAAATGACAAGATCCAGCTAATTTTAGCCTCACTGGGAAAAAATAAGATTACCTGTGAAGCCCCAGTTGCTTCAGGTGAAGAATCTGGCCCTGGTTTTGCTCTTTTAGCTGCCGGTGGTTGCAGGTGGTTTTATGTGAAGGTGGATGAGATGAGCCTTGTGAAATCAGAGGTGGACACAGTGGGGCTCGCAGGGTAGAGGCTAGCCCAGGGTGAGCCCTACACACACTCACCTGGCCTCTGGTCCAGCTCTGATGCTTCCAGCAGGCATCTCACCTCCATCCCTCCCTTCTCCCATCCATAAAATGGGATGAGATCTCTGCTGCCCGTGGCTGGGTGCTTTGCAGTGCCGCGATTCCCACCATGACGGCGAGCAGGAGCTGTCATGAGAGCCCTGCGAAGGGCTGTGCAAACGCAGCGTGACGAATTCATGGTGAGAACAGGAATATCTGACTTTCTGGGTCACACCCAGGGTATTTCGGACCAGCACACTGCTGGAGTGAGGGCGGTGAGACGGCCTGTTCTCAAGTGGAAAAATAGCAGGGTTTGTGTCTGTTTTCTGTTTTTCAGTCACAAAGAGCCAAAGAAACTGCCAGTTGTTCACACCTCTCAGTCTAGTGAGTTGGTTGTCACCTATTTTTTTTGTGGAGAAGAGATTCCCTACAGGAGGATGTTAAAGGCCCAGAGCCTGACACTGGGGCTCTTTAAAGAGCAGCTGAGCAAAAAGGGAAATTACAGGTAAGACTCCATGATTTGTTTGTTCTTTAGAGTATTCTAATAAGAATCAGCAGATATTTTTTTTGCAGCTCTGCCTGCAGCGATACATTTACCTCGCTTTTCAGGGGCTGTAGGTCTTACTCTTTTCCCACTCAAACCAAGAGCAGCTTGGAGATGGAGAAAGGGGCCCTGAGCTGCAGCTTGGCTGTGGGGCCACCTCCTTTACATCTCCCTTGCCAGGCTCCTCCTGTTGCATGCGGATGCAGCCTGGCAGGCTTCATGCTCCAACCCTTGTCCAAAAAGCTTGAATACCAGGAAGAACTGGGATGGCCTTGTGGCAAAGGCGTGGAGCAATGGGGTTCAGCTTCCAAAGTGGGGTCAGCATTCATCTTGGTGCCGGCTTCCTGCTCTGCCTGTTCACTTGATTTTTTTTTTTTTTTCCCTGTTTAATTTTAATTTTTTTTTTTTTTTGATGATGTGGGTGTAAATGGGGTGAGTGAAAGGTTGGGATGTTAGCCATGTAGCTGAGATACAGCAAGCTCACCTTTCTCTTCATGAGGGAGGAAAACGTCTGCCCTGAAGGGAATGCTCCACTAGTGATCCCACGTTCCTCCTCAGAAACACCAACAAACCCTGCCTGCCTGGTTTCCGGGGCCCAGCTCCCAGTTTAACCAGTTTGCTGCTTCCCTCACTCTTCCAGTTCCCATGGCAGTAGCTTTGTGTTGGCTGTTTTTGCTGTACTTTCCCAGTGGTTGGTTCTGGGCACTACTGGGAGCACCTGTTGGCTGCTTCTCCTGCAGGGTGAGCAGGAGAGGGAAGTTCTAGCTTTTAAATCTTGAATTTGCCCTCAATTTGATAGTGCTTCAAAAAGCTGAAAGGCGTGACCTTAACCTCCAAATGGTCATCTGGGTTTGATCCAAGGACTTCCCAGCTGCTGCTCCATCACTGGCCTGTCTCCAGCTTTGGAAAGTCCACCTATGCAGCTCGGAGATAGGTCACCCAAGGGCATGCTCAGGCTGGGGGATGCTGAGCTGGGGTCTTTCTGTGGCTGTTGCAGAGTGGGGCTGGAATACTGCCAATCCTTCCCCAGAACCATCTTTGCAGCCCGCCCAGCTGCCATCAGATGGCAGCAACCTGCAAGTACACCCAGCCTGGACAACCTGCAGGAGAGGGCCCTGGGCTTCTTGCACCTTGTGCCATTTTCCAGCCCCTAAAGCCTCTCCCAGCCTGTCTCACTCCTCCTCTGGCTGGTGCAGCCTCATGCCCCCATTGCAGACCAGGTTCCCCAGTCTCACCACTGGTCTGCTGCGGTGCCAGTAGCTGTGAAGTCCCACCCCCGCCCCCCCTAGATAATTTTTTTGTTGTTGTTGTTTTCTGTGACGTTTTCTGTGACATTTTCTGTGCAATGCCCGCGTGCAGGAGCAGGCTACTAAAACCTCTGTGGCCCAAAAAGCCCCTCTAGGTGCAATTATTTGTGCCTTGTCAGACTGTAATTACTTTAGAAAATGTTTTTAAGTGACTGACAAGGCTGAAACAACGTTTTGCTTAGATCTCACCCCTTTACACCTGGGTAAAGACAATACAGAAATTTATAAAAAGAACTTGGGTACGTGCCCAGTATTTTATCTTGCACAGACACAAGGTGAAACTAATTACACAAATGTGTGTACCTCCAGGGAATCATTTTGATCTAAGCTTTGACTTTTTGGCTGGACTTTGAGTGAAACTGCGGGTGACCTTCAGGGAAGAGGTCCGCAGTGCCCGGAGTAGCGTGTGTGTTACGGGGAGGCACTAACTAGGCTGCTTTGGTCACATCTGGCATTGATTTCTTTTTAAGGCACATTTAATAAGCATGTCTTTGAAGCCGTTGCCTTTCATTTAATGCACAAAGACATGCAGAAATGCTCCACTCTCCAAATTCTTTATTGATTGGATCAGTTTGCGAGGCGGGTACCTCGGGCTCCCGCGATGCCAGAGCCGAGCGACCGGCCCTGCCGTGGGGCAGCCGCCGGGAAATCGCCGCTGCTTTCCTCCCACCCCCCCCCCAAAAAAAAAAAGAGAGAAGGAATTAAGCAGTGATTTAATACTGATGGCGTTAACAAAAAACAAACATACACACACAAAAAAACTGGGTGGTGTCGGGTAATCTGAAGATGGCAGCGGTTCAAAACAGAGCTGTAACGCCAGGCCTGCTCGCCTCGATTGGTGCCAGATGTCCCAAAAAATATATATTAAAAAAAAAAAAAAAAAAGAGCAAAGCTTGCCACATAAAATATGTTTCAATGGAAAGCCCATTTCTGAGCAAATAGGAGCAGAGCGACTTGTTTGAAGATGTTGTGGAGGAGGATTTTTTTTTTTTTTTTTTGCTTTGCCTCCTTTTTCTTCCCCCCCCTTCTTTCTCTGCGAAATAAGGTTGTAATTATGTAAAAGGTCATAGTGTGTTTTCTCAAATAAAAATTCTGTAAACACAGGCAGGGCTTGGGCTTGTGGAGGAAGTTATTGGGAAGAGCGGCTGTTATCTGGAGAGGGGCGGAGAAGGGGAAAGGGAAGAGAAAGTTCTTTGTGATTCATTCAAACTTTCCTTGGGTTCTTTTGGTTCTGTTTCAAGGCTGCTGGCCTGGGGAATTGCGGCCTTGACCTGCAGCATGGAAGTTGGTGGGAGTTGGGCCATCGCCTTCAATGAGTGCAGGCTCTGAAGGACTTAAATCAGATGTTTTTCCTTGCTGAACTGTTAAAGAAGCAACATGTGTCAGTTCAGCTTGGAATGGCTTTACAAAAATAAATCCTAGCCATGCCTTGACTAAATGGAGCTGGTTTCATCTCTTTGACTAAAAAGCCAGCTTTGATCCCCCTACCCAAATAATTGTAACATACCCTAAAAATAAACAGGCTGTTGTTACTGAGTATTTTTAAAAAGTGTAATAGAACAATCTCTTAAAAAAAGAAAAAAAAAACAAAACTTCTGAGACCTGGCAGTGGCTCTTTCAGTTTTAATAGTAAAAAGCAAGCTTAATTTGAGCTCCTTTCCCATCCTAAAAAAAAATAGTAATTGCAAAAGCCTTTCCTCTAACAAACATCTGCCAGTCTCAGTTGTCTGGAAACTACAGGGGAGGGGTCATTTTTTTTTTTTTTATATTTTTCTTTGTAATCCATCTGATGAAGGTTTTTCCATCCCTGGCGATCGGATGGCAAAGCACTTTTCCAAGGGAGCAGGCACGGCCGAGGAGGTGTGCGGCGGCAGACGGACAGGCTCCCTAAATGCTACCCCTCTGAATGGAAGCCCTTCATTTGTGCATATGCAATTAAGCAGCCTTAGAAGGAAGAAAGCTCCAAACGGGATAAAAGGAACCTTTAATCAAGAAGCTGAACGGTCTAATTCAGGATAATAGAGGGGTCCTTACTGTTTGACACAGGAGGGGTGGGGGTGCTTTTTGTCTCTGGGAGCGTTGGCTTCATGATCTAACGACCCGGAGCAAAAGAGCAGGAATGCAGGACACTGCTACTTGACCTCCCCGTGTCACGTCCCACAGGCTGGACCAGAGCTGCTCCAGCCTCGGACTGCGAGGAAGCCTCAGGAAACAAATACGGGAGTTTCTGGCACTCAGAATTAGGTGCTTGGTTGTTTCGAGTGTGAGGCTCACGGGTTGGTTTTTGGTTTTAATTTTTTTTTTTTTTTAAAGAGGAGTACCACAGAGTTTCAGCTTTTGCGTTGCAGGAAGCTGGGATGGTTTTCTTTTAATCCATCCCTGTGCCTAAAAAGCCTCTCCTTTTAATAGCAGTTGCTAATTTTAATGTTGGGCTTCAGCTTTGAACCAAGAAAACACATGAAAGAAAGAAGGTGGGGAGAGATGGGAGCCTTTAGAATGCTTTGCTTTGAAATGCTATTTATTTATGTTTTTTAAATAAGATACGTGCCCAGAAATCACCACACTTTCTAATTTTCTGTACAGCTGGGGATGTCCACGGCCAATGCATGTAATTTACTCACTGTAGTAGCTGTTGTCACCACTGAGGAGCATGCACAGCCCCGCTCCCTCCATCCCATCACCATCCCTGCAGCCCCAGGGATGCTTTCATGTTGCTGGACCTGAGCAGTCCTGAGGTTTTCCTGGGCCTGCTCGGTGCTGGAGGAGCATCCTAGGAGGGAGAGATTGGAAATGTTGCGGTTAAAAGAAGTGCCAAAGCATCCTTTGCTTTGCCTTTTGATTTTTAAGTGTGTTTTAATTCCCCTTACCACAGATACTACTTCAAAAAGGCAAGCGATGAGTTCGACTGCGGTGCAGTGTTTGAAGAGATTTGGGAAGATGAAACCATCCTGCCGATGTACGAAGGAAGGATTCTTGGGAAAGTAGAAAGGATCGATTGATGGCATCTGTGTTTCTTAAGAAAAGTTAAGCTAGGAAAGTCTTTGGACACACAACAGTAGTGATGACAAGGAAAGGAAAAAAAAACCAACACTCTGAAGGAAAGTTTTGAACCAATGAAGAAAAAAGTGAAGTCTATGAAGACTTTGCTGAATTAGCCTTAGAGGGAAAAAAAAAAAAGGCATTTATTATTCATGAGTTGGGTACTGAGATGATAAAAACCCTGAACTATTTATTAAAAACATGACCACTGTTGGCTATTGGAGATGCAGACTGTGTTTGAGAGACTTCCATACATAATATATGATTTCCTGGGGATCTGAAATCTATGGACTAAGAGAAACTGTGTATAGCTTACCTTAACAGTAATCCTTATTGATATTTATTGAACAGTCTGTTTTCCCTTAAGTCCAGTTTTTGGATATGCTGCTTTAACAATGGAGAAGAGAGGGGCTGGGAAGTGGGGTGATGGGAGGAAGGATTATTTTATTTTTTTATATGGTTCCCACTATCTAAAATTAGGAGTTTGGCTATGACGGTGTTAGTGATTTTTTTTTTTTTTTTGAAGTGGGAGGAGGGAAGGAGTGACGTGCCCAGTATTTCTCCAAGTGAAGATAAAACTTTTCTAAAGAAATAATAATAATAATAATAAAAGCCGAAATAAAAATACTGTCCTACCATTCATCTAGAGACCGGTGCATTTTAATCTATGCTGCTCTAATTTGAAATAAAGGTCTTAAGCGCTAAATACATTAGATGTAATATAACAACAGCAACTGATTTTGTCCATGGATTTCTGCGGGGTGAGTTTGTTTTGCTTTGCTGCTGTCAGTGGTGAGGGTACCAGGTGGTGTCCAGGCAAGGTAGAGCAAAACCCCGAGCCTGGGAGAGCTGTAGAAGGAGCCATCCAGTTCCTGTTTCCATACTTAGCATGCCAAAAGGACACGTTGCAAAAGGCAGGTTAAAAAAGAAATAAATCAATCTTAGGTATTCCACGTAGCTAGCTGGTTCTGTTGAGCCGTTCCACGTTAGCACAACTTGTACTGCAAGGATGGGTAACTGCGGCAGGGCCTATTTCCAGAGCGGTGTGGGGCGCGGGGCTCGTTGTGTGGTGGGTTTTGGGTTTGTTTTTAACTTGCCTTACCTTCAGAGCCCCCACGTGAGCTGGTGGGAGGTGTGGGCGAAGGCTCTCTGCAACTCCTGGCAGAGCTTCCTGGGTGCGCGTGCGTTGGGACCGAGCGACCCTTTCCTGAGGAAGACCTTGCATTTCGACAGTTGGGTTTTGTGTTGATTAAGTTAATCTGTGCGTTCTGTTTGCCATTGCTACTTTGTATAAGTCTGTATATATTGTAGAAAAAAGAAAAAAAAAAAAAGTATGGTGAAAATATTAATACACTATCTCTAGTGTTTTTAAAATTTAATCAGTACAGTACCTGTGCCTGCATGGTGTTACGAGGCCATGCGTCGCCCTATATTCAGGGTTCAAGCTTTCCCTTGTTTGTTTAAGGGGTTTATGTATAAATATATTTTATGCCTTTTATTACAAGTCCTGTACTCATGACTTTTGCCATGGCATTTTTGTTCTACTTATACTGTAAATTATGCATTATAAAGAGTTTCATTTAAAAAAAAAAATTACTTGGTACAATAATTATTGTAATTAAGAGATGTAGCCTTTATTAAAATTTTATATTTTTCAAATTAAGATTGTCTGACTTTTTTTTTTTTCACCCTTAATGCCCTAAAAGGTTTCTTAAGTGTGGTGGTAGCTGGAAACAGCAGCTGAGCTCTGCCCTGCCCTGGCAGGGGCTGTTCCTGCAGCTCGAGGAGGTGACGGCAAAGGCTGGGGCTGCACTTGAGTGCAGTGATTAAATAACCTACAGCTCCTTCTGGTACCCTCGCTACAAATACACGCAGCCTTGTTGCCCAGAGTGCACTGCTGAGCCTACCTGGTGGGGAGAGCCTGAGTGCTAGAGGAGCAGGGACTTCTCCTTGCTCTGCAAGTGGGCTGATGGAGCCAGCGTGTGATGGTCAAAGGGATATGGTGGTCGTGGCAGAGGCACGTCAGTGGGCTTCACCATTAGGTGATGGAGGGTGGTCACAGCCTTGCTGAGGTGCGGTTGAGCTGGGGCTGTTCACCTGCTGAAGCAAAACCCAGCTTTGAGAAGTCCTGGCTCCTGCGGCTGCGTTGGCTCAGACAAACCAGGGGGAGAACTGATGGAAGCGGCTGAGCAGGACGAGCACCAGGGAGCTCTTACTCCTCAGCCTTCCCTCTCTCACACTGGTATTTATGGTACAAAACCTATTTTATAGCTGAACGAGCTTAATTTGTTCCTGAGGGAAGCTGCCCATACCAGGGATGGATTTGTCTCCCAGCTGTCGCCCAGACCTTCCCCGGCTCAAGCGTGTAACCCTGGGAAAGCAATTGTGGAAATGCTTTTGGTCTGTCCTGTTGGTAACCAAAGCCAGCCTCGTTTCTTTTGCTAGACCGATGGCACCGACTCGTTTTTTTTTTTTTTTTTTTTTGGGGGGGGGGGGGGGGGGGGGGGGGGGGGGGGGGGGGGGGGGGGGGGGGGGGGGGG
>JAVSBS010013126.1:63364-127654 GCA_033124195.1 Coracias cyanogaster | reverse complement strand
CCATCTGTAAGAATGAGCTTAATTAAAAGTGATTAGAAAAAGAAAGGCTGAATAATTCCTTTTACCAGAAACAGCTCATTTATGCCAAATGTCTTTCTATTTACCTCGAATGTCACAATGGTGCTTTGTTTGCCTCAGTCTGGTTTGCGTTTCTGAACACTTGTCACTATCTGCAGGTAGCTATTTTGGTTACGTGAAAAGAAATAAAATCCACATTACCAGCTTTTCAAATACAGTTTCAATCCTTTACATTGTTGCAATGCTTAAAAGAAAATAGGAAAAAGACTGTGCACTACTAAAGATGTTTTCATTGAAAACTTTGAGAGTGCTACGAGAACACTTTAGGAATGGACAGCCACTTGTAAGTTCTTCTTACTGACTTGAGACTTGCTGATTATTTCCTTCCTACAGCAAAAGGGCTCATCACACTAAAACTACTTTTCTGACTGTTCACAGACAGGTTTAGTACACCAGAACTATACATTAGAGAGCCGCCACAAGCCATCACTAGGATCCTACAGCACGGTCTGGAGATGAGAGCTCATTATGAAACTTATCTTTGCAGCACTGGTCTCCATCCTCAAATGCCACGTTCCATAGTGAACTAAATGAGCATGCCACAGTCCAGTCCAAGAATACACTCTGTTTTCCAATAAAAAGCCCTGGCCAATGTTCTAACGCTGCTGAAGGAATTGGTTGTTGTTCCTAAGCTTTTCAAGAACATTTGAACACCATCTAGCAAAGCAATTATGTTTTTTCTAAATTAGTTACAGAAAATTTCACAACGGTTCTTGAAGGAAGTAGAAGGACAGTGTGTGAGGAATGCAGTCAGAGTTGGCCTTGAATAGAGCTAAATTGATCTCAGCTCTGATTGAGATGAGCTCCAGATTTCAGATCAGCCTGAAGAACCAGGATTTATTTAGCACTAAATAATTTTACCCTTGTTTGTAAAACCTAGCCAGGTAACAACGGGAACCATGTTTGAGGCTGCTCACCCTTGCAACAGTCCTGACAAGAACAGCTCAAACGCACCCTTGAGTACCCACTGCCCGATGCAAAGGCCAGGCACTGTCACCCCTCATCTCATTGTGGTGTTACTGGTGCTGCCCATTGGGCTTCTCCAGGTCTAGAAGGTTTCTCTCCTATTGAGAAATGCTATTTGAGCGCAGTGCAAGCATGGGCAGGGACTTGTCCAGGCTGTGCAGGTGTCCAGCAGCCAGGGCAGTCCTCGAGCTGTGCAGCAAACCCTGCCCACCACTGCACCTTCTTTGTCCCCAGCCGCGCTCTGAGGTGCCAAAGACTGTACCTGCTCACACATGATGTGGCCAAAGGGCTCACAGCACACTGCTGGGAAGGCGATTCTGCTGTTGCTGCTTTTCCTGGTGAGCATAACCCCATTCCTGCCTCCTCCACTGCCCAGCACTGGGTTCTGTCTCACAAGCACCACAGAGGAAAGGAAGCAGCCTGCCAGGGCCCACAGCACTCACTAGTGTCACCGGGGCCTCCCCAGCTTGCTTTAAATCCACCCATAGAAGGACATACTCAACTAAGACTGTTGTGTAGCCTGTATGACCATCCTACATGTAGCTATCAAACACAGAGTTAAGTTAGCCACAAACTAAACCAGTGCATGCTACTCCTGCTGGACAGACTATAATCATTTTAGAGAAACAAACACCTATTTTAAGTGGAATTTGACAATCAGGATGTGTTGGTTTACTAGGACTTAACAGCTTTTCAGTGGGATCTAATAAGTCTTGAAATACACTCTCAGATTTTGCTATAGAGACAGTTCAAGCTCCACAGATCCCAAGATAACGATCTTGTAAGGGCATTATGTACTTAGCTGACACAAACAACATATTTTAATTACAGTTAATAAGAGTCAGATTTTGTTCTGAATTCCATTATGTCAAACCTGGCATGCTCCTTTAAGGAGTCTGCACAGAGAGCACAATAGGTTTTTTTCCTGTAACTCATCTAGACGTTTTTGCTCATGTCAGTTTGACCTTGGAGAGAACACAATGTCCTTTGAGATCCTTTTTAAAAAAAGTCATACTCAAGGCCAACAATTCTTCCACTGAGGACACCTCTGTATCTTTAGCTGGTGCAATCTGTGGCTCTGTCATGCATTAAGAGGCAGTGTTCCTTGCACTCCCTGTTTACAGCAGGGAATAGGTACAACTGAGCTCCCATTGCAGGAGCATCACCACTAGCACTGGGATGTTTTGTACCAGTGTTGGGAGTCTGATAAGATCAGCTGCTACGCATATGGCAAGGGGGTACAAATCTGTGCAAGCTGCTATGCAGAGCTAAAAGATCAGACTTCAGAGAGAATAAGAAACAAAGCTCCTGGAAGTTACTAGACTCATGACTAGCACCAGTAATTTCAGTAAGGATATTTATGCATTACCCATTATTAAAGTACCTGCAAATTGGGGCTATTACACTAACAATTGTAACTGATGTCAGTTAGTTCCCTATGTTTGCCTGCATGTAACATCTGGTGTTTTTCCTGCTATCGTAAGCTGTCCTTCAGATTCCACCACCCTGCAATAGCTTAGCAGAGAGCTGTAAACGTGCCAGCAGCCTCCCTAGGATTTCACCAGATACTTCAGTGGAATTAAACAAACAAGGCTGATAATAACAGAGATATTTTCCTACCTCAACTGTTCCAAGGAATTGAGATTGAATACGGGAGGGGTTTAGAAAATACACAAGACTTAAGTTTTTCCTACATGCAGCCCTGGTCAAGTGCTCATGGACACTTCTGCTTGCCTGATCCATAAAGCATGTAGACAAAACTCATCAAGCCCAATAGAGGTATTCATCTAGGACAGATTTATACCACCACAGAATCCTGCTGACAGCTACTTAGTCATAAAGAGTAAGGCCAAAACAGACCATTATGATAGTATAGTCTGACCTCCTGTGTAACCCGGGCCAAGGAACCTCACCCAGTAATTCATGTTTCAAAACCTTAATTCGTGTTTGAGTTATAGCACCTCTTTTAGAAAGATCTTCAGGCACACCTTAAATACTCTAAGTGGAGGTGAAACCATTCCATGTCTAGGTAGGTTGTTCCAGTGAGGAATAACCCTGACTGATGAGAGGCTGCCTTATCTCCAGTCTGAATTTATGTAGCTTCACTTTGCACCTCTGGATTTCTGTAAGCCTTTTCCAGCTGAATGTAAGTGCTCTCTATTTTTCCCCACAAAGATGCTTGATTACTGTAAGTCACACCTCAATCTTCACTTTGATAAATTAATAGACCAGGTAGACATCTTTCAACATACAGCACACCCTTGTACTCTAAATTTTGTACTTGTTCTTATTTCTAATGCATCCTTTCTGATATTTCATACCAAAAGTGGCCATGTTAATTCTACACCTCCAAGACTCTTTGTTACTTACTACATGGATGCTCATGCTTAGTAAGCAAACTCTCATAACCTTGTGTCCTCATGACTATAGGAAAAATGACTTAATCACAATAGCTTTATAACACAAATTAAAATAATATAAGCAATTAAAGATTCATACAGATATCTTGGTATATGATTCCCACTGACAGGATGAAAAATATCTGATCCAGAATTTGAAAACATTAATATTTACTGCTTAACTACTGCCTTCATCTAGGGTGAAGCCTGATTTTTTCAGTATCAATATAATTTTGTTTCTTTCCCAACTCAGTACAGAAAAGCTTGATGCACTTTTACTTTACCAGATTAAGTGCTATTGCCCCCAAGTCTAATCCTGGACATGACTGAAGTCAGGATTCAGTTTGTTACCAGACACAAGAATTTCTTGTAACTACCCTTTACTTCACAGAAGCGAGACCAAGTATTTTTAGAATGTCCGATTTTATCTAAACTTCATATTTGGGCGTGTCATTTTTAGCTTTAGGCTGCATTTCAGTTCCCAGAACCCTAAAAAAGAAAAAATCCCCCTAACAACAAAACCACAAACTTCTGACATATTTTACCCACACTTACAAAGTCAGTTCTGAGAGGAACAAAGTTGTTTGCCAGTGAGGTCTGTATTGTTGGAAAATAAAGAAATATAAACAAGTAATTAGTTCTACTTGATGCTGTTTAGAAGTGGCAGAGACTTAAATAAGCCCCAAAACTTCTGAAAGTGTATGCGTGGGAACAAGGACTCTGAAGAGCACCCACTAACCCATTCCTTGGCTTGAGCCAGCATCTCTCCTGTTTCTGTGTCAAGATGTCTCGCAGGAAACTGAAGCAAGCAGTCACCTCACTCCCCACAGACCTGGGTACCCTGCTTTCTGCTTTTTAATCTCTCTGCTTTTGCTGGGGAGCTCACTAATTTCTCTGGAGCTGACTATGCATTGTGTGTGCATAGACATGCATTTATTTATGCCCACGCATACATGTGTGTATTTATTCCAGCTGAATTGGCATTATTTTTTCTTTCAAATGGAGGGGATTGGATCAGCAGAGAGCCCTCCTTTGGCCTGTGCACCAGTTCTCTGCCTAGGCCAAGCCAATTACTGCACCCAGCCACAGCATGTGAGGCTCAGCGACTAAATTGGTTGTACTTGTACCTCACAGACGCAGAAGGCGTTAGTTTCATGCAAAGAGAAAAATAATTCAACTCCATTTATAAAACATTTGTGCAGTCTGATTAACAACAGATATGGAGCTGATCTTTACATTTTGTAGCTTAGAATTCAGGATCCAAGGCAACAGTATTGCATTTGGGGAAAAAAAACAGCACAAGAGAATCACTGAGAACAGACGCAAGCCATTTGATGGGGACGCAGCACACTGATTCTGCATGCCTCGGCTTTTCAAGCTTCTCATACGCATCAAGGCATGTTGTTGTATTGCCGACTTTACAGCCTTAACATGACAGCATGTTCCAGAGTCATGGCCACACGAGGTGGTTGCTTCTTTTCTTGGTAAGACAGATACTAGAGCAAAGAAGGCTAGGGGATTTCTGCTCTAAGACTGAAACAGCACTACATTAAGAACCAGGGCAACTAAGTTCAAGGCTCTCATTAAAAATCTAGGTGACTTAATTACTAGCATTAACACTTAGAAGCCAGGCAGCCTGTGAAGACACAATGTTTAATGAAACCCCTGCCTCAGGCGCCAGAGTTGGCAAGGCATCACTTCATATTTAATGCATCGCACAGCTATCAGATTTGGCCTTTCTGCTGAAAAACATCCCCATGTGGAGAGGACCAGGCAAAGCCTTGCTCTAGCAGGTGCCTTTGCCTTTCTGAATTAGTTTCAGCAGTGCTACTGGCAGCCCTTCTAGGTGAAGCTCTAAGGGATCAGCACAAGAGACCCAGTCTGCCCCCCATGCTCTGGTCCTCTCTGCTCCAGGTGAGGAAACAGGCACAAAGTCCCTGAGGAGGTCAGCAGTGCTCTCAGGACTGTGTTTGCCAGCCAGTGATGTAGCTGCCAGAGATCTCTGTCAGAGATCTCAGATTCCTGCCCACTAGACTGATACACAGCCCAGGAACATAAGCAAAGAGACTGAGCCATATGTCTATCTAGAGCTCTTTCAATGCTCTGGATACAATTAAGACACCTCTAGGATTTACTGATGCTGTAAATAAATAAGGTTTTCTCACACAAAGTAGCACTTCCTCTACGTGCAATGTGGAAACCACCAAAAGTCTGACGCATTACTATAGATCACAGATTAATTCTTGATGAGAGGAGCCACAGAAGAACTCCCACAGCTCAGAGATCACCGATGGTGTACATAGCTGTGACCTCAGTAATTCAACTACATCAAATGACATCAGTTTTCCAAGTTACCGTGTTAAATCCACGCGGTTATACAATGAAGGTTTGATTAGAGACCTTACTTTTCAGAGCTTATTTCTGCTAACAACACATAAGCTTAGAGTTTTTGAGATGTTCTTACTTTTGAAGAACTATTAGAACATTCCATAGAATAAGTTTGGTTTTCATCACTACTACTTTTTTTACCCTTCTTTTTTTGCTTTTTTTCAAGCACAAGAATGTCCTGAATTTTCTGTTAGATTTGTGATATGTTTTGTTCAATGGACACACCTTAACTAAGAACATACAGCTTCAGAGTCCTTTACATTCTGAACTATGGATACCAAAATAAAACAAAAGCAACCAGGAAGGTGCAAAAAACCATTAAAACAGACTAAGTCCTTCTTAGAAGTGCAGGCAACAGTGATAAAAACTTTCCCTGTGAGGCCTCGTGTATCACTGATATTCTGAGGAAAAGACATCATGAGGATAATTACATTTGGCCCCCAACAAACACTAAATCCAAAACACTTTTATATATAACACTGGCTTCCTAGATAGGCACCCTAAGTGCCTGAAATTAGCTGCTTTAAAGGATCGCTGACTTACCTTGGCTCACAGTTTCGCAGGTACTCTGGGGCAAGTCTCCACTGTTCCAGAAAAAGCACCTTGGTTCTCAGTCCACACGCTGCCCTCCCTATAAGGGCAAACAAGGCTCTCTTAGCAATGCAGCAAGAGATTTTTAACTTACCACCTCTGTAATATCACCCTGCTAAGCTCTGCTGCAGCCCTTCCCCAGGCTCCTTTCACAGACCTTCTCACCTCTGAGCGCCCATGTTGGCTGCACCGAGCCAAGAGCAGCCTCGTTGCTCCCCCAGCTCCTTGTGGGTCTGCAGGGCGAAGGCAGCACTGCCGACCAGCAGAGCCACGTTGCCCTCCACAAGGCCAGCTCCAGGTCGCCGGCGAGACCCAGGTGCTGGCACTTCTGGCACACCTGGGGCTGCTCAACAGGCGGACAAGCAATTGGTGCAATTAAAGAAATGTTGCACATGGTGGACAGCTTCTCACGCCACCGCAGACAAAGCTGACCGGGACATTGATATGTTCAGTTGTACAGGAGAGAATCTGTTTTATCTGGCAGAGCATTTTACAGGTGCCTATACTGTAATTCAGCAGGACTGCATGACTCATTTGATAATTAGTGAAAGGCCTCTTAATAGGCACAAACAAGAACCCAGGAGACTCATACCTTCCAGGAAGCTTCCTTCTCACCTCCTGAGGGTTATATGCCAGCATGAGCAGTGACTGACCATAAGCAGAAACACCTGGTGACTGCCACTATGATGCAGCTGCAGAGCTAAATCAGAAACATTAGCAATAGAGGTTGATTTCATTATATTTTGTTGTTCAGAAAAAAAAAAATCATATGGGAAAAAAATTAGAATAAGGACAGGCAATAAAAATAATACCATCTGCTCTTGTGAAGCACACCTTGGTTTTGATATTCATATGTTCATATGCAGAAGTTAAGAAGTCATGGCAATCTGCATATTGTTGTTTCTAGTAAGTGTTGATTATACTAGGAGCTTTAAGAGAAGCATGCTCTGGTCTTTAGCCCTGTAACACTCTTCATCATTGCTCAGCTACAGTGTGATTGAGCAAGGAATTGATGAAGGGACCTGGTGTAAAAGAACATCCAGTGACAAGGGATAAAAAAAGTGTCAGAAGTACACAAGCATCTAAGGACTATGTCAGCAAACCTCTCTAGGTTCATATTGTCTAATGACCTCCTTCTTTGAACTGCCATTTCTGTTACCATGCAGGGTCTTTGTCAGAGGCAGAGCACACAGCAATAAATCCTGACTTACTCCAGTGGATAGAAACCCCCACTCACTCCCATCTCTTTATGGGCCACCTCGGACTTGGGCCACCTCAGGTTTGTCATGAAGTCATCCAGGCTATCTTAGCTTCTGCCACTTGCTGAACGCTCACCATTATCCCATAGCAGAGTTGGCATTTGTAGGAACACGTAACAGTTGTGATTAGAAGAACAGAGAAAAAGCTGGAATAAAGCAGAGTAGCTTGCGGGCACTCAGCCCAGCAGCCCATGCAGAGAACCATTTCAGACATGAGGACAGGCTGAGCACCTGAAGGCCTATCTTTTTCCAATCTAATAAAAACTATTAGCTCTGCCTTCAGGTCTTGCCTCCCCTATACTCTCAGGCTGTCATGGCTTCAGAAGTGATGTGATGAACATCTGGGAGCCACAGCTGGTGAGGACGGGCGAGCTCCACTGATGCTGCTCCCTGCCAGGCCATCCCTCTCATTTCCCAGCCAGAAATAAAATGATGTGCTCCCTGTAAGAGCACTTTGAAGGGAGGGTGGCCATCATGTCCACCACAATTAGAGAGAAGACTTGTAAATAGTATGCTCTGGGATTATAAAAGAACAACCTTGCTACTTTTTATGTCTCTAGTTCAAAGATGCCAATCCTGCCTCTGTATGTTGGAATAAAGCTCATTTAGACCACAAGATACAGATTGTTACAGATAAATTGCCAACTTCAGGCCAAAGTAGCAACAAAATATAGCTTTTAAAGAGGCAGGTAGAGCTCTGAGAGAAATGAATCAACCTTTCCCATTCATCCCTGACCTTTTACAGTATGTGAAATCTCTGCCAATTAAAGAAAACAAAAACTAAAAAAGTCAAACCAAAAACCCCAAACTTCTTTTTTACTAAACACCACAGCTGGATTTACTAAAATTATAGTTGAGACCACTGGAAAATTGCTAGGGTGATAAAACAGCTTGTATCATAACCACCACTTTCATTCTGCTCTGTGGTTTAAAAACTCATCTGATTTACTCTCTAGCATTTTTCCTATCTGAAAAAATGTTGCTACACGATCCTCAGCGGTTAAAACTATGGCTGAGTCATTCTAGTTCACCACAGTTGACTTATCCTTCAGAAAGTCTGCTCCCATCACACTGTTTAGAGAGTGATTGGACATGCTTGGCTTCTGCAGAGCCATCCCATGGAAGGAGAGTGTCCTTCCCACAGTCTGAAATCATGCAGGTGGTTCTTTGGAAACTAGGGACTAGCCAAGAAAAACTTGCAAGAAGGAGGGGGGTCTAAACACTGCACACGCAGTAAAGTATTCTTCAGCAGCTGTTGGTCTCTGTCACATCTTGGCCAGCAGGTATTCTGGATGATAGGTTGCTTCCTACACATCCCAGCTTCCCACTTGTAGGCTCTCATTGAGACATTAT
Source organism: Coracias cyanogaster (assembly GCA_033124195.1). Lineage (NCBI taxonomy): Eukaryota > Metazoa > Chordata > Aves > Coraciiformes > Coraciidae > Coracias > Coracias cyanogaster. Next base: position 118,620 of record JAVSBS010013126.1, on the reverse strand, counting down.
GATCTGTCTATCCTGATTATCTGTTGACTGACTGATTATACATATGGGAAGAAAGAACAGATGTGAGAGACCCAAGATGGGGAGAAATGAGAGATTAAGACAAGAGTACAAAATAGCTCAAAGAAAGGTGGAGAGGGAGAAAGTCTGCCAAATCAGGTCACTAAAACAAGATCACTCTTCACTGTCATTCACTTCTGTTCATTGGTACTGCATGGACATCCCATACCAGTCTGCAGACCCTGTTATCCCCACAGCTTCTGTCATCACATGCCGACTTTGAACATCAGGGAGATGGCAAGTACACCCCTGGAGACCTGCCGGGTTTTCACTGCATGTGCCACCCATGGATTAAGACCCTGATTTTCTTTCATGAATAGCAATTTCTCCCTCCCCAACAATATAGCCTTTAGCAGTCACTAAGTGTGTTCTGTCCCAAAACTCTGCATCCCCTTCGTTTACTATTTGACACCAACTGGTTTGTCATGGGAGAAGATGATAAACAGTTGGTCAGATTAGTCAGGCAAAAGAAAACAGCCACATTGAAACAGAAATTTATTTAAAACGACCCTATGATAGAAACTGTTCTTTGGCACTCACATCCCTAGAGTAATAACAGCACTCTTACTAAGGTGGAAGTTCAGACATGATACTGATCATTACATGATCAGAGACAAAAAACCCAAAAAAATCCATTGACTGCTCTCAGCTCATAAACCCACCACATTAATTGTAACATATTTACTGCAGTCCCCATGGTCTCATAACAAAAAGTTGTATTTTGTGCTCTGCAAGACCTATCCCAAGCCTATTTCATTTCACTTGAGAGTCTTGTTTTCACCAATTTTAGGTGACTCCCTTCTGAACTGTGCTCAGTAAAAGAGAGAGGTAGCTGCAGCCTATGTAACAGAACTCACAAAGATCCTTCCTGAGGAGTTTTCTGACAGCACCTTTTCTATCCTGAAGCTCACAGGTGATTGCAACAATACTTTGTCTGAGCTTTTTTAAGTCCATGATGTAATGCTACCAACAGCTGAGAGGTAAGGTGCCAGGGGATGCCCTGCAGCCACATAACCCACCTTACCGGGGAGGGCTCCTCTGTCACACCCAGATTTTTCCCCAGCATTTTGAAAATTCCCAGACTATTCAAGATGGAACATGAAAATACCAGATTATATTTTTTAAAAACGGAAATTTTGTTTTCCGGTTTAAATGTTTCCTGCTGTCAGGTGGAAGTCCCTAAGATAAATAGCAGTCCTGAATGCGGTCTGCTGTTGCAGTCTAGAGATTGTATTGTCGTGACAGTACAAAGGCAGCACACTTAAGTTAGACACAAAACCTTCAAGCTATCATTTCCTGGTTTTTGAGTGCCTAACAGTGTAATGAATTGTCTTCATGCAGCATTTTTAGTTGATGTCTTTTTAATCTCGAGTATTCTGTGAATGTAAAATCATTCAAAACTTAAAATTGCCAATACTTCCAAATCTATAAATTTAGAAATATTTAGGCTTACATACGGGAAAAAAATACTAGGTCCCCAGCCTTTTCTCTTCTCTCTCTTTCCTCACCCTCAAAACAATTTATTAACAGCACAGAATACTAGTTTATCCTAGAAAAACCCCAAGCTTGATAAAAGATAAGTATAGCACAAGACGAAACATTTGCTTAGTCCCCGAGGAACTGAATAGTTTTATCTGCAATAAAGATTTGTCAGGTAAAAACCTAACTCTATTTTCTTTGTTGTTGTTCATATTGAGTTTCATTCCTGGGAGCCAGGTGGTATATAAAGATGCAAAATCCGATTTTTTAGATAAGCCACAAAGCAATAGAAATTAAGGCTATGGCAGATGGATTATCTCAAACCCAGGAAAAAGACTACTTAAGAAAAACATATAAAGAACTGAAGTGTTGATTATTTTCCTGATATGATGCCAGGATAATATTGGTACGCAACTAACCTCTAGAGCTCAGGAATCCATCTGTACTCTGGGATCAATACAATGAACAGCAAACTGTGGAAGGCATTCAAGGCAGACCTCTGTTGCTATAGAGTTAGCTTTGACTGTGTTTCAGTAGTGGATCCATTGTCTTTGCCCAGCTTCTACAAAAATTTGACTGTGAAATCAAACGTGTCCTAATAGTTAATCTATGTGAAATGAGTTTATCCGAAAGCTGAAGCAAACAGGTACAATGCTACCATTTCCCAGAAATTGAAATATTGGCTTTGTAGCTCCACTTTTGTAGAGCACATCTAGCAAAACTAATAAAAGGAAGGATGGACAAAGGCAGGTCTTCACCATCTTTACACGAACATACCCATTACAATCATATATATAAATATACATACACATATACAACTTTACATCTGAGCCTGAGATCAGTTAAGAGCACTTCAGCCTCTGAAGAAAGTCATTCTGCTGGGGTGGTGATAGTTGGACCATGTCCACCCCCGAACAGCAATACAAAGCGTAGCATGCAAGTAAGCACACTGGTTTTAGCCTGCCTGGAAAAGATTCCAGATTACGGAATCTTTCCCTGTCCTCCTCAGGCAGTTTTTTGGTCATTCTTGAATTACTGGTTCTCTTTCACCAACTCAGTCAAATCCTGTTGACCAGGCTACTTATTGCTGATTTCTGTGAAATTAAAATAAGGAAATGTCCCCTAGTTTTTGTTAACAACAACAAACTCTCATTAATGTAGTTATCAAGAAGAAATTAACTTGATGCCTCTTTCACTTTCATCACTTCCATTTGTATTTTTTATATTCCCGGTTATGTCCCATTTCAATGGGTGTTGGACTTACAGTGGTCTGGAAGACTCTGAGGAAGCAAATTCTCCCATGACCTCTCAAGCACATTGCATGATCGGACCTGAGCAAAACCAAAAAAGAATAGAAAGGTTAGTTTTACCCTCTGTAAACGCAGTCCCTGTGGCAACGTGACTTGCATTTCCCTTTGCTGGTCAGTACTCAACGTCAGTAGTAAACAACGGCACGGTGCCAAACTTCCACCTCTGAACACAAAAAATATAATCTTGTTATTGATATGGGATAGAGGAAAAGCAGAGCTCTAAGGCAAATTAAGCTAAGCTTTTTCCACTTAGGCCCAGATCCAGAAGTTCTCAATAGGCACTTAACTCCCATTTGTTCCAGCTTTCCTCAGAGAATTGGGCAAGTATGTTATGTCTTTAAATACACTTGTGAACCTGGGACTTCATTTACCAAGTGCTGAATGGAGGTGAAGGGTAATTTATTTATGAATATTCTCCTGTGTTTCCATTCCAGAAACTGGGGCTGGCATTAGCTTAACTACTGGAAATTGCTTTCACAAAACATGGTCTTGTGAAGTAGCAACAGTCAGAAGCTTGCAAAAAGGGGGTTAGAGAACATTTGAACTAGCAAAAGGAGAAATACTTTATGCCTGGAAATGGTTTGGAAAACACATTTTTCTCAAACCCATTATTTTGTCACTCTTCTTTTTTAATAAACAAGTAAATATACTCCAAAATTGACTGGTGGATTATAATTTCAATAACCTACGGAAGACTAGAATAAGCAGCAAATGGACTGAAAACAATAAATCCAATCAGTTTGTAATAATGGCTCCTTTACCCTGAATCCCCCAAATGCCCGCATTTGCCTCTGACTAGGAAGTGGAGATCTCCTGAAACAGGAGGATTAAATCTTTGAGCTCGTTCCCTCTGGCCATCTCCTTCTCTGAGCTTCTGCTGCCTGATAGGGGAAGCTCCTCAGTGAGACCTAACTCAGGTGTTTCACTAGTCAGCCTTAGACTGGAAATTCTGCCCGTCGCTGCCAAAGGCCGGAGGGCATTTCCCCGCGCCCCTGGCATGCAGCCGATGCGCACACAGCCAGCACACCCCCCACCTCCTCTTTCAAAAAAAAAGTCAAATCACAACAGCAGTCACCAAAGCAGGCTGCCATGCTCGAACCACAACAAATCTGCCAAAACTTGTTGCAATCCCTGCTTATTTACAAACACTCTTAACACATCAACAGCTTTCACCCCTGAAACAAAGGTGGGACAGTCTGGAAGTGCAAACCCACAAACCCAAGCAAAGAGCATTCTCCAGGGAGCCTGTCTGGATTTTCCCGTAAAGGCTGGAGAAAGAAAGGAAAAAAGGTGCAATCACAGCTTTTCAGTCATAGATGAGGAGCTGCAGAGGTGGTGGGACCTTGATGGGACAGCATGCATGAGCAAAAACTCACTTTTTGGAAGCAAGGGTGATATTGGCTGTCTGCTGATGCTGTCATAGCCTGATCAATGCAGGAGATTATTTCCTGCTAATTGTCCAGGTATCCTGCACCCCTCTGAGGTGTTCTGCTGCTTGTGTCCAAGGCCAGCTCTGGTACAGGGTAGCTGTAACCCACCTCAGACAGATGGGGAAAGGTCTGTGAAAAAGGTGTCAAAATGCTTTGAAACCTTTTTTTAAAGGTAATATTGCTCAACCAGTAGGTTGAGCTCTGCAGAACATGGGGACAGTTTAGACTCCCGCTCACTCTGCTTTCCTTCGAAAGAAGTTTTATGACACCCACACTCACAGTACATTCACTGCCTAGAATTTTTCACTTTTTTAAGCACTATGTTCCTCTTAGACAAATAATGCAACACTTCAAAGACTACCTATCCAGAATGCAGACAAAACTGGTTACATTTTTAAATCATCATGTGGCTACACACTTCTCTTAACACGCTTCTTCAGTGAGTGATAATAGCATTACATTTTTTATGTCGATACATAACACCTTCGGTATAAAAATATTGTTGGAACTACAGCCTTACCCAGTTCCTGTAAAACTCAATGAGCTTAAGGAAAGGGGTTAATAGATTATTTTTTGCATTGAGATTTCTTTTTTAATTAGGCTGTTAAACATTTTCATTTTTTCTCAGGATACTCAAAGCTTATCCAGCTTGCCTTCGCTTATGTCCACACATATCCTGGCATTTGCTCCATCACATAGAATATATATATATATATATGCATTGTTTAAAGAGCAACAAAGAGAACACATTCATTTTGACTAATTCTTGGTCAGAGTAGTGTAACACTGTATGGCCTGTTTGTCTATTAGATGGTAAAAAATCATCATGAGATACAAACAGAGATGCAGCCAGACAGATACAGACCAACAGCTTTTTCCTATATATCTAGCAGCTTTTTAAAACAAGTAGAAAATTTTATGACCCATACCTTAGTTTGCAATTAACTTTTATATCATATTTCTCATTATTTTCAGCTTCAGCACCTTAAGACTTAGATCCCAGTCAGAGAAGTTCCATTAGATCCAGCACTGTATGAAAAGTTTAAACCACAGTAGCAAAGGTAAAATTAAATCACTTGGTGATTGAACTGATGTTTAAACCAAATTCATTCATTATTCCTTTTAATTGGAGATGAAAGTATTCTGCATTATAGGAATCAAATCCACTGTTGAAGTCTCTGCTCTCAGGGATTCAGCTACTACAGTTCCTTTTTTAATCCCTTAGTATGTGGGAAAGAGAGAGGAGAGGTGAAAAAAACAAGTCTGAAATTAGGATAAAAAGGAAAAAAATACCCATACGCCAAAGGAAATGTGAAAAAAAAATATATGGGGGGAACACTTCTAGTCATACAGGGAGGTTAATACTGAGGAGGAAAGGGCAGTGGAATTGCACCACAGATTTTCTCCTTCCTGAAGTACTGCCTTCAGCAGATATTTTCAGAGAAGACATTGATTGGTCATAGACTTAATTCAAGGTGAAGTTTTCCAGTTTCTGCAAGAATACTTGGAAATCTTTGCCAATAAATGCATAACCATGATTTATAGAAATTTGCTTCAGGCAGATTTTACTATTTTCAGAGAAAATTGATATAAAATGCACTGTAAAATAACTGCTTGGCAGGAACCCCCAATCCAACTTCCACTCAACAATAAAAAAAATCAAAACAAAATCAAGAGGGTTATTTTCTCATAAATCCCTATAAAAGTAATAATTAAGGGCTAGCTTTTGAGATCATTAATCATGACAGCTACTCCTTGCCCCTCTTTCTAGAGGCTCTCCAGCTTCTGCATGGCTTCTTATGTGCTTGCAGAGCTCCTCAGGCTGGAGAGCTCAGTGGCTTTGTCCACAGCCTGGAAATAAGAGGTAGGGATGAGAGCAGTATCCAGGCACATCCATGAAATCAAGCAGGCCCGTGTTCTGATTGCAATTTCTGTTTCAAAGAATCAGCCCAAGTGCTGCTAGTGAGGGAGGTTCAGGGGTGGTTTATCAGCACAAACCTCATGGTACACGAGCACAGGCTGTCCAGGAACAAGGCTTGGACTTGGTGGTAACCCACAGGAGAGCAGAACTGGGTCACTGCTGCACGTTCATCTGCATGTGGGACATTTCAAGAAGAATGACAAATGATACAGTTTGGCAGGTTTAAATGAAAGTTTTCCAGGTGCTGAATGACAAAGCAGAATGTCATCCTGTGATATCTCTGTGAGTAATGGAACGGGACAAAACATTCTTCTGAATCTTGTATTGTGGTTTGACTGCAAGTGTAAAGGAAGTTAGAGGAGTTTTGATTGCAAATAAGGAGAGAATTTCAGCAAGCCCAAGCTTAAATGCCTTGCTGTTAATATTTGAAATTACTGAACCCAAAGTGATTTTAAATTTAGCAGATGGAACCCTTCCTCTAATGGCAGAAACCATCATGTTTAATCTTGGATTTAAATACTATTTAACTCCAAAGGGTTCAAAAAGCTGAAGCCAAATACTGTAACCATAGCTAATCTCAAAACAACTGAGAGCATTGCAACACGATTCAAACCAGAAGATGGAAATTGAATGTTAAACAACATCTGGGAGAAGAACAGTCATAGAAAGTGACATTATTCTAAAAAAAAAAAAAAAGTAATTGTAAATGGACACAAAAAGCAGTTTTGCTTAAGGATACTTACCAGAAAAGATAAACAAGTTTTCCTGGAATAGAATAATTGAGCTCTGTGTAGCACCTGAAGTGTCAAATAGTGTAACTGAGGGACAAGACGCAGAAGCTCTTTCAGAACTGTGGTCTGCACTCAAACACAAGTGTGCAAATGGGAATTAATATTTCTTTGAAGCCCTTGCAGTCACTGTAGTGACTTCTCACCACATAGTTCTCCCCACGTGTTGCTTACATTGGACAAACAGTCAGCAAAGTCAGGTAGAAGAGTTGGGGAAGTCACACCCATTCCTTCAAACGGATAGAGTTCTGGAAGCTTTCTGCCCTTCTAGGAGGGGGGAAAACTTAGAAATGAGGGGTTTTTGCTCTATAGCAAGGGAATTCTAGGAAAAAGGAACTGTTTTGGCAGAATGATAATGATTTTGCTTTTTGTGCTGTTTTCTGGAGAGGATATCAGTAATTTCCCAGGAAGAAAACTGCCATGAACAGCCCAGGCTGGCAGAGGGAAGCCAGGCTCCCAGCTATCCACTACCATCCTTGGCTGGCTGCAGAAGGGGCAGCGAGTGCAGGGTGCTCAGCATCATCTCCCACAAAGGTGTTCAGAGGAAAATGCTTCTCAGTTTCATTTTCTCTCTTCAGGCAAAGTCTTTCAGAGGGGCAAATATTTTCTTTCTGTAAAATCATCATCTTCCCACGGAAAAAAAAGTTATTTCCCCAAAAAGGGCACTTTGTTTCAGAGAATTTGCATGATGGAAGAGACCCATGTGATTTTATCATCCAATAAAATTGATTTCACAGTATATTTTTTTTAATATTTGTTAGGAGCAGATTACTAGCTCTTGAGAAAACACTCCACTGCCTTTCTACTGAGATCTTCATGCTTTAATAAAGATGAACTGCTTCCAAAGGAATAACTCCTAAAAATCAGGTTCCTTTCTGCCTGTTGGAGTTAGTGTTCTCCTCCAGTATTGTTTACTCATCTGGAGCTGTTGGGATCTTCAAGAAGTTCTCAACCTCACATGGTGAAATGCTCTCAGCGTCTTAAAATGCAGAGATGTTTGGACTGTCCTTTGTGTTTCCTGGGAAAGATTCAAGTCACCAGCTAGGAGATTCAGTTACTGAGCACAGAGGCAGTAAAACCTCACACCTTGGACACGACACAAGAACTGGGAAGGACAAAGTATGTGAAGATCAGACAAGATCCCCTCTCCTCAGAGGTTCACATGCTACAATGAGCAGCAGAACCACATAATCCTCATGTGCCTCCACTTCATGTGGTAAATTAAGTTCAGGGCCCTTTTAACTTGAATAACTCTGTATTCCTGCTCCATCTTACCAAGGTGATCCTTTAATCTCTCAGTGCCCACCCAAAGGCTTTGTTCTCACACAGCACAGCTCTAGGACCTCGCAGGGGCCCACACTCTTTGTTGGGACTCCCTGGCATTTACTGTGGTGGTTTGCTTGGCTTGTTCGAGAGCTATAAGGTTATAGCCATTAACACCTACACCAAGCTTTGTATCAGTCTGGGCCATTATTATGCCTTTATTCCCTCTTAGAGCTGTCACTTATTTCAGTAGGTTTTTTAACAACTGTATTGAAATGTTACATGAAATCCACAACAAACAAACAAATCAGCTTCACTTCTCCAGAAAAAAATGTGCTTTTAAACATTCGGTCAGAAAAATATTTGTGATTAGCTGCAAGTACTGGACTATGGGACATCCCTTTCTAGGTGAAGAACACACAAATGCAGAATGTCTTTATTTCCCTTATTCCCCAGCAGAACTGTGTAACAGACAGCCCTCTGTGCACCGCACCAGTTGAAATCTCACCTGTCCTGGCTTTACCGAGTAGTCAATGCAGAATAAATTCCAGCAATGCTATGGGAATTTAATTAGGCTAAGTAACTAAAAAAACCCAAACTGATCAAACCCCATTAAAGTCTGCCCTGTACTCAGTTTGCCAAGTGTTTTCCTTGGAAACTGTAGTTATCTGGTCTCAGAAGAAGCTCTGGAAAGACTGCCTTAAACTAGGAAAATTTTCAAAAGTGCAGCTGAGCTTGTGAATTAGCCTGATGCTAAGACTTGGTATCATCTGTTTCCTATGATACTTCTGGACCGGGGATCTTTTGAGAGCATTGTACGCCCTATTCCTTGTAGAAAATCTTTGCCATTCCTGTAGGAATCACTGAGAACTATGGAAATCTGTTCTTGGAAAGGAAAAAGATGAGCAAAGGAGGCACAGTCCTGCCGTGTAAGAATTCTGGCAGAGACATCTGATGAGTTAAAGCACTGATGAAGTACTGACAGCTAGAAACTTTCAGACCTGTAATCATCCTCGGGGTACTTAATAGGCTTAACTAATAATGCCTTTAAATATTGGCTTCACACAAGCCATTAGTTGAGTCATAGATCTTTGCAGAAATGAGTACCTGGGAAATTTGAACAACTCTTGCATGACACATTTTAAAAGCTGAAATGTGCTTTATGGAGACTTCATTCCCTAATGTAAGAGGCAGTGCAGACCCACATCGAGTACAGCTGACAGCACCAATCCAGTCTCCTGAGCTCAAAATGAACTGTGCACACAGCGTGTTAGGGAACAACCCGCAGCAGCCACACAATAAACAGGGTAACCATGAGCATAGATCATAGAAATGTGATGCCACGCAACTGTTGCTGGCTCTGGGACAACTCATGATCAACTTAACCTGTCTGAGAACACTCTGTGGTGCTGGCTCCAGCACCGCTCAGAGCTGTGTTGGTTTGGAACAGCACAGCAGATGACGTGTAGTTGCTTGTGCTTGCAGAGGCAGCTGGACCTCTCTGCTTGGCCACATCATACCTGGGATAAACACACAGTGTTCAGCCTTCCACTCAGACACAGCGTTTTCCAGACTGAAGGACCGACTGATGAGTAATGTGCAAATAAAAACAGACAAGGGTGTTTTGCTTCATTATAAACTTTACCACTTTTTAAACTTTAGATGCGCTTCTGCTATTTCAACTCTTTTTTTTTTTTTTTTTTGCCTTGAAACACCATTTTTTATAGTGTTAATTTTGGGGGATACTGTGTTTATCTTTCATTTTAAGTATAGTTCCAAGGTTCTTGTCAACCTACAATTAGCAGAGTGTGAAGCTGAACGAGAGCATTGGTTGGGCCCAGAATAACCTTGTGATTTTCTCCTTATTCTCAGCTTTCTAAACTCTAAGGCTCCAGATTGTTTGATTCCCATTTAGATTTTTAGCCCATGGTGAACTTGACACGGTTGCTAAGATACGTATCAGTCTGCACCATGTTGATACAATATTATTTAAACACTTTAAAGGGCAGCCTAACAGCTCTCTGTAAACACACAACTCCACCGTAAACTGTTCCCAGCAGAAACAAGCAGCCTGACATCAAAATTAAACCCAGGGTATTTCAAAGAGGACTATGGAAGGCTTCATGAGCATGCACGCACCAGCAGCAAAGCACCCTACGTTGTGTTGCCCCCCTGACCTACCCTCACCGTACACGTACATCCTCCAGCTTGATGTCTGCAGCAGACCCCCTGCCTGCTTGGGTTTAATGACTCGCTCAGATGATGCTGAACAGCCTCACTGAAATATGAAGAACCTCTTTCACAGCAATAAGACTTTAGTATCGTCTCAGCGGTGTTTGCTGCTCAGCCTTAGCCCACAGAGAGGTGAGCTGACGGGATGAGCACTACTTCTAATGCTATTTCTCATTAATGTGTGCACATGAGGGCAGTGTCCAACAGTGCCTTGCATGCAGCCAATAAGCCAGAGCAGCTCGCTTACCACAGGCCAACATGACAGCTACCTTTTGATTTTAATAGCTGATACAAATTCAAATTTCCAACTTTCTGAAACCAGTGAGGAACATCTTAAGGCAAAAGATCCATAGCTGGGAGCCAAGGTCCAGGGATCCTGTCTCATGCTGGCTGCTAAACAGTGCTGCCTTGGTGCAACCATCTGCACCAAACCAAACATCAACAATAATGCATCAGGTTTTCAAAAACAGAAAAAGAATGATCCCCAAACTGTATATTGTTCTCAGAGTAAGACGATTCGTATCCACAACATACCTCAATGAGTCCAGGATATCCTAATCTTAAGAGCTGTTTTCAAAAGGGCCAGGCATCAATATAGGTGATGCAGGTGCTTAAACCCCTGAAAATCCTTCCCCATTTCCTCAGCTAATGCCTGCAGAATTTGGTTTTTCAGTAATTATGCCAAATTTCTTTTTGTCAGCCTTAAATTACAACAGTATTCTTCGCTATTTTCCTGGTGTTATTTAACTGCTTTCATTATAACACTAGTAAATATTCATTCTCTCCCTTTTCTTCCTTCCTCTGCTAGAGCACATTCAGTCTGTTCTTCAATATTTTTTAGATTTTGGGTCAGGCCACAAATTTTTCAGTGCCTTATCTCCTCTCTTCTGTAGCTGTTCAAATTGCTGCATTAAATTTTCTTCTACATGATTTTGTCTTTTTCTACATGTTCCTGTCTGTCCCTTGAAATATTAAGCTCCCGATGATGAGGTGAGTGAGAGCAGGGCAGCCTGGGGTGCAAGCCAATAATTCAGGCCACCAGGCAAGTCCAGAGCAGCAAGTAGATGCCAGGCAGGACATCAGCCTCAGGGCTGGGATCCAGGTCAGCAGGACAGGACTGGGGTAGAGCTGAAGACCGCTGCTACCACATCACTTGAGAGGGGACCACCACCACAGAGCTCGCTTAAAAGGGGCTGCTGGCCCCATGGGCAGGGGGGTGTGTAGGAGGGGGGCTTCAGGGTGGGGTAGGGGAGAGTCTTCAGGTGAGGCTGGTCAGGGCCATCAAGGAAAAGTTGCCCACAGGGCTCTGACACCACACCCATCCAACCAAACATAGCCCTGGATGTTGTGACAGACCAGGAATGTTAACAAAGGGCCACTGCCAGCTAGGATGCAGTGACAGCTCCTCAGGAAAGACAGCAATGCGGGTTACAGCTGCATGGCTTTTAAATTAATACCCTCACCCAGGTGATTCCTGCTGCGCTCTTCTGAGAATCCTCTCCAGAAGGAAACCAACAAAATACTCTCAATATCTCTCATACATACCAAAAGACCCTTTTGTCATGCAAATATTTTCAGCCTTCCTAACACATGGAAATTATTATGTGTAGATTTCTTTGGGGTGCACTATCTAATCTCAGTTACTTTATGGGCAGAGGCTTTAATCAGACTCTTCTCATAACCATCACAGCATGATCTCTGGACTAGTCATGTAGCTGTATTAATCATCTGCCTTCTAGAGACCATTAGATCCTAGTCAGAAGCACATCCTGAGTCAAATGGTGGAAATAATACAGTGAAAGGAGCTCTTTGAAAAAAATGGCCTCTCTCCCTTGTGCAAAAAGACTTTATCTTACAAAACAAGCCACAACATAGAAATCTTTAAAAGAAAATAAACCAAAACACTGTTTTAGGATAGATTCATGGAACTGACTGTTTTAAGCTCCGGTGCTTGGACGAATATTGCGATAAAAATACATTTTTCATCATAAATCCAGTACTGGTAAGTGTCCCTACATGTTCTTAGGCCACAATGACACTCTCTAGTTAGGAGTTATGAGGAGGGCTATAATGTAAGAAAAATCAATAGTGTTATTTTTAAATGTTCAGCCACAAAAGAGCAATCAACAGTTGAAAAGACCAGAAACAATCCATTTCAATGAGCAGTTAATATTAGGTAAAAAGGCAGCACAGAGACAGATAAAGATTAAACTGATAGGAGAGAATATTTAAAGCATTAATTAGATACACTAGAGCTTAATGCCCCTCAGAAGAGTTTTTAAAAGAAGGTTCGTTCTTAAAGTTTCACTTTCCATTGCAGAATTACATCAATCAAATAGCACATGATAAGTGTGACACTGAAAACTATTTTATTTTAAAACAATTATAATTTGTTCAACTCAAGTATATACTGGTGGATGGATTCTGCAAGAGCATGTAAAGACATTTCTTTCCCTCTCTGGAGGTAATGTTGTACTCTCCAGAGGAGCATTACTCATATGCCTAGCTAAATAAGTTCCTAAGTCTATGGCAAAGTAAATGACTTCTTCAAATTTGGATTCCATGCTGGAGCTGTCACAACAGAGTGTGAGACCTCCTTAATGTGAAAGACCTGAACACCCAAAAGGCAAATGACCCCATTTTCTTGTGCTTGATCCGAAGCACTTGGAATCGGGTACTCATTTTGGTACATGAATACATATGTGATACGTGCATTCCTTGTCATGGCAAACTAATTCATTCCTTATTTCAAAGGTTTACAGGAGAGTGTCAGGAGAACAGAAACCTATCACAAGACATAAACCCACAAAAACTCACCAAAACCGAAACCAAAGATACCCAGAGAATACTAGCTAATAGCAGGAACTTGGGGAGCATCCATAAGGTACACATCGTAGAAAATGAGACTAGATTTTAAAAGTCAGAGGAGAGGTAAGGAAGTACTTGAGGTTCAGATCTCCAAAGTTTTAAAATATCCTCTGAAATACAGTGGGACAGGTTGACACTGGGCCCTCGTTAAGGCTTTGATTTACCTTTGACAGTGTCAGACAGCCAATAACAGTCTACCCAAAAATAAATCAAAGCTGCATGAAATATTCCCAGCCCAGGGTAAATCTAAAAGGGTATTTCTCTATGCTAGCACAGCAGTAAATGTACCATTAATTATTCCTCTCAGTTGTATTATCTAGTGCTCTTCAGTGGAAATACAGTTTGAAGGACAGAGGACACTTTGCCACAAGCAAAAATCCCAAGTCAGCATTTTGTCCGATTTCCTATTAGTTTGTCACAGAACCAGCATAAAACTTTCCATGACATGCCTTGAACTAGCAGAATATGTACATTAAGTGCTGTATTTCACCACACCGACACCAAACAATCATTCCCACCCCTAAGCCCACCAACCTCACTTGACAGGGCATTCATTTATCTTCTGGACATGCAGAGGAAGAAAAAGCCTGACCAAAAAGCACTACATATTCATTCTTTCTGAGGGAAAGAAGGACAGAAGGGTGACTTTTATGGGGTAGAACTCTGTTAACATAAGCAGTAGTATCTCTGTGGAAATGAAATAGGCAGTAATGAAAAGCTTTCTTACAAAAGTACAGAAAGCCTGCGCTCAAATCTGCTTCTCTGTGTTCCTGAAGGGGACATGGTGTTTAGATGATGCTTACTGCATTAAAACCTGGTACAAAATCTGAAACTTCTTTTTTTGTATCAAGTCTCAAAATGTCACGTGTGTTTGAATTCCTAAGCCAGATGGAAATTAAATGGATCCGAAACTTTTTGCAGAAAATAAAATTCTGAAAAGTTACTCAGTTAATTTCAAAAAACATTATTATGAAGGGTTTTCAGCATTTCTCAGATGTACATTCAGAGAATTAATTCAGACAGCTTACTGGAGATTTGTTCTCCTGCCTGTGTCTACAAAAATAGATGTAAGTGATGAAGCACAGACCTGGGCAGACACAGCCTTGCAGCCTGACATGAATTAATTGCAACAAATTCTTGCATGAAGAGGTGATTATGGCACAACTCCCCAGTTTCCAATGACACAGTGGGTCCCAGCACACTCCAGACTGCCACAGCCACCTGCAGTGGACCCTGAGGTGCCACCACCCCTCCTGGAGCTCGCTGCTGTACAACTCAACAAGCCAGGCAGTACCTGGCCTGTGAAACACCTACCACAGGGAGTAACAACCAGTCAGCTTATTCTATGTACATTTGCATCGCACACAGCGTAAGGGTCAGGAAAAGGAAGTGACTTCTTGGATGGGCGACGTGCTTCTGTAGAAATTGTGACAAAATTCTCAAATACCGATGGACCTAAAAGCCAGTGAATGTTTCCGCCTGCTCACCCAAGGACATCTCAGCCCCTTTAAGCTGGAAAAATAAACACATTGGAGTTTTGGTTGTTGTGTTTTCAAGAACAGTAAAAAAAACCTGAAGAACTTGGGAAAGAAAAGAGTTCTTTGGTGGGAGCCAGATTCCACAGGAGTTATTTTGAATTTCCCCAGCCAGCTGGAGCCAGGGGAAGGCTGATTTTCCATTGCCCTGCACCTTGTAGAATCATTTACACTCTGCAAGTGGAGGTAAAAATGTTACAGACACTAACAGCACCATTTAACACCCACTTTGCAGAGGTGTTAATGTCTAAACAAAGTATTAGGTCACAGAGAGCAGGCCCAGGGACATCCAATTAAGAGCGGAGGCTGAAGAAGTGCAGGCTCCACTGCTCACTGCTTCCCCAAACAGACGCCATTTTGTGGGGGCACGCTCCGGTGGTTACCACAAGGCTGTTCAGAGGAGATTACCTTTCCGTGGGTGTCATGGGTGATGCAGAGCTACGTGCCCATGACCTGAGTGGAGCCTGAGATGACCCAGTGCTCTGCCAGCTGCCACCCCAGCCAGCCATTGACTCCATCCCCACAGGGCACCACCATGTTGCCGTGCTCCTCTGAGATGAGATCACAGGAGGGAGGTTACAGCAGGCAGGACTGACCCAGCACGAAGCCCAAAGGTGCTCCTGAGCAGGAGGTAGTGCTGGAGCAGCTTGGTCGGCAAGCTCCGGCAGTTCCACTGTGCTCTCTGAAGGAACGAGGTGGCCTCTCTGACGCCGAGCACGGAGGGCAGCTTGCCCATGGTGGCTGGGCAGCGCAGCCCTCCCAGACACGGCTGCCTCGGGCACAGCCGGGTGCTGCAGGTTGCAGGAGTGGCAGGAAAAGCCCCAGAACAAGCAGGGGCCACATGCAGCTCATCTGGGAAATGGTGCCCGGCTGGGCAGGGCAGGATGGACCCAGCTCGCTGCAGGGGCCTGGCAGCAGAGCCTCGCTGCCTTCTACCAGAGACTGAAGTGTAGCACTTCCCAACAAATTCCCAGTTATTTCTCTTTCCACAACCCAGCTGCCAGTCTCGCTCACTCCTGGGGTGTGCAGCCCAGCCCTTGGCATGCAAAGTGGCACAGGGACCTGGCCCTCCTGGCATGGCTGTCAGCTGGGGGACAGCGAACTGCTCCCCCCATCCTCCTGCAAACAATAGGGAAGGGCAGGAAGGTGGCATTCATGGAACCATAAAAGCATACAGTCATTTAAGTTCAAAGAAACCTTCAAGATCATAACCGTTAACCCAGCACTGCCACGTCACCACTAAACCATGTCACTCAGCACCACATCCCCATGGCTTGGAAACCCCACCAGGGATGGGGACTCCAGCACTGCCCTGGGCAGCCTGGGCCAGCTCTTCACAACCTTTGCCATGAGGAAATTGTTCCTCATGTCCAACCTAAAGCTCCCCTGGTGCAACTTAAATCTGTTTCCTCTTGTCCTATCACTTGTTACTTGGGAGAAGAGCCCAACACCACCTGGCTCTAACCGCCTTTCAGGGAGTTGTCAAGAGCAAAAAGGTCTCCCCTGAGCCTCCTTTTCTCCAGGCTCAACACCCCCAGGTCCTTCAGCCACTCCTCACAAAACTTGTGCTCTAGAGCCTTCATCAGCTTCATTGCCCTTCTCTGGACACCCTCCAGCTCCTCAAGGTCCTTCTTGGGAGGGGCAAAAACTGAACCCAGGATTGGAGGGGCAACCTCCCCAGTGCCCAGCCCAAGGGAACAATCACTTCCCTGGTCCTGCTGGCCACACTAGTGCTGGTACAAGCCAGGATGCTGGTGGCCTTCTTGGCCATTTGGGCACACTGCTGCAAATTTGCACCAGGGGAGTCATGTTCAAATCTGAGGACAAGAAACACCATCCTCTTGAATGAGATGCTTGCTAAGAGGGACTGCATGTGAAAATGTCTCATGTGCTTTGTAGTCAACAGAGATAAACTCAGATTTTAAATGCAGCAGGGAAGGAAACTCAAGAAAAAACCCTCAAAAAAGTCAAAGAAGGACGGAGCATCAAATTCCTTGCTCTAAACAGCCAGTGGCAGAGAGCTACTCCAAAGATGTTCCTGCCTTGCTGCCACCAACCGCCAAGCCCAGTGACAGCACAGAGCTGAGGCTATTCCCCTGCCATCCCCACTTGCAGCAAAAATCACCTCCTTCCAAACTCCAGGGACTGATGGAAAATATGAACTTAATTTGGGGTTCTGTTTTCCTTAAATCGGCGCAGTTCCAGTAAAATCAGATTAAAATACCTCCAGTTCCTGATGTTCGGGGATATTTAAAGTCAGATCAAAGTGCTTTTAACCAGTCCTTTTGGTAGCACATTTGATGAGAAACACAGGTGCACTAATATATGAAGCTAGCGGCCGGGCTGATTTAAATGCTGCCTTGCAATTCTGCTTCTGATCCCCTTAAAGATCAGCTGGGGGCGGGGGGGAGGAAGGGATGGATGGTGTTTTAATAGAAGACTACTTTTTTTTTTTTTTTTCTTTTCTGGGTACACTTTGAGCTGCTTCACATTCTGCATGAAAACTTTAACTGACTTTTTTTTTCTTTAATAATTACAAGGAGAAAGAGATTGTCAGACAACAGAGAGCCACAGAAAGGTAGAGGGTAAAGTGATTTACAGGCCATAATCTTTCAAGCACAAGATGTTGGCCTGTGCTCATGCTTGAAAGGAGCCAAGCATCAGCTCCACATCTCATGCACAGAGCCCAAGAATGGAGACCTGAAGGTCAAACCCTGACATGCAGATGTATTTTTTTATTCTTTTCATGCATGCATGCAGGATGAGCTGGCTCTGGGGGCACTGTGGGGTTGGATCCTGCTGTGTGTGCCCGAGCAGGTGAGGAGCTAGGATCAGGTGGGACGCAGCCCCTTGGCTGCACTCCCATGTCAAGTGTGGGATGGTGTCCAAACCCCAGAGAGCTTTGCAGAGGAGTATTTCAGGGATTTCCCTGGAGGCTTTAGCAGGGAATTCTTAGGTTTGGAGATAAGAGAACAAAACCTCAACCATACTTAAAATAATTAAGGTTGGAAAAGACCTCTAAGATCATCAAGTCCAACTGACAGCCCAACAGTACCATGACCACTAGACCACGTCCTGAAGTGCCACGTCTACATGTTTCTTAAACACCTCCATGGACGGTGACTCCACCACTGCCCTGGGCAGCCTGTTCCTGTGCTTCATCACTCTTTCAGCAAAGACATTGTTCTTAATATCAAATCTAAACCTCTCCAGGCACAGCTGGACAAGCAGGAAGGGGTTTCAGATAATTCTCTGCAGAGTTAACTCAAATGCAAGTGGTGCTTGTGGTGTAGGGGCAGGATGCAAAGCGGAGCTGGTATTCTGGGTACCAGCATTTGTTAGGGATTTTGAGATGACACGTTTTGAAAGAAGGCTTGGTGCTCTCAGTTCTTTCTTGTCCTGCCTCCAAACAATACCTGCTCCATTCAAAACACACCCCAGCTGAAGGCAGGTTCCATTTAACCATTTGACAACACCAATTAAAAGTTGTTACTGCTCTACTTCAGCAAAATCAGTGTGTTTCCTACAAAGAGTTGAGCCCTGTTTGTGGACAAACGACATGACCCCAGCAATTCATCCCCAGTGGGACAGGATGGGAAGTACTACAGGATTTTCTCTGCTGGGAGCTTTCAAGTTTTATTGTGTGCAATTAAAATGCAGATGAATAACATAGTAAAATAATAAAATCCTCCTCGTAAAAGTGCCCCAATGAAACAAAACTGCCAAAACACGGAAAGGGAAAAAGAAAAACCATCAACAACAAAAGAGCAAACATTGCTTCCTCCCCCAAAATCATGAAAGTTTAAACAAACTCATTGTTATCAGGAGATGGCAAAGGCAGTGGTTTCGTTACAGCTTCCCACCTGGCTGCCTACAGCTCCCTGAGAAGTCATCTGGAGCTTGCAGCCGTGCATGCCCCATAGCCCTGCAAATGATAGGCTGCCACGCAGGCCCCCAGCCCCACGTCACCCCTGGGACATCTCATCCCCAGCACCTTCCCGGCTGCCCAACACTGTCCCTACCTGCACGTCCCAGTGGCACTGCATCGTGTTGGAGAGAAGCACAGAGACCCCATCCTGCCCCATGTCAAGAGCCTGCTTGAAACAATTGGTTTTCCCCATGTGCAATTACAAATGGCCCCTAAGATTGAGATTTGTGAGCTTTTTTGTGCCTTTTGCAGCAGACTCACATGAAAACTGCGATTGAAACCTTGCTGGCACTGAGCGATTAGAGAACTGCTGCGTTTGTGTAAGATATATTGTTTATACTGAGCAACTGTCAAGTTATTTAATAAGAGGCATAAAAGAAGCCAGGTGTAGACTGTCAACTCAAGCACTGGGAAGCCAGAAGATGCCAGATTTGGGATTCCCATTCAGACTGAACACGCACACAGAGGAGAATGATGTCGCGACCGTGGCTGCGACACAGCCCGGGCTGGATGCGGCCATGGGGTGGATGCTGTGATGGCACACGGTGGGGACATGCTCCTACCAGCATCCCCGCCCAGCCCTCAGTCCCCTCACCGGTACATCCTCTCCTGCAGCTCCACCCGGGGTTTTACGGGAACAGGTTTCACCCTGTGGTTTAAAGCACTGTAAAACCCTGACTGTAAAACCCTAATAATAATAATAAAAAGGGATGATGTTTCTTTTGAGATAAATTACGAGGTTAAACAGCAAACAGGGCCAATAACAGAGAAGAAAAATAAATACGATGAGCAGCCCGGACATCAGGAAGTAAATCAGATGCTGGAGCGGAGCGGCAGCAGCCCCTTTGCAGTGCTCTCCTGGGGGCTTTGGGTCTGACAGCTGAGCATTGCTCCAGGAGACCCTGGCAAGCCCAGGTGCAATTTGGGCGATGTGACTGCACTTTGCGTTTCAGGCAGCGGATGTAGCAGTGAAATAAAGAAAAACCCTGAACTGGGAGCACTCAAAGGGGATACACAGCCAGGAGGGAAACATTTACTCCAGCCTGTGTTTGCACACTCTCAGTAGATGCTATAGCATATTTTGGGTGGGTATTGGAGTTAGATGCTCATCACTAGTTTTGCATTAGCTTCATCCCTGGGGCTTGGAGCTCGTCTGGTGCAGCTTATCAGAGCAGGTCCCAGTTCTGCACAGAATTAATAGTTAATGCTGAGACACAAGCAACTATCAGCAGGGTCACAGCCTTGCACTAAACCCCAGGACAAGAGATTGCTCCTCTGTCCCATACAGCCCTAAGGGAGCAGGAAACCTGAACTCTGAGCAGTGGCATGGCACGATCCATGGCTGCCTCAAGAGCACCAAGACACCCCACAACATCCCCAAGAGCAGTGAGACACCCCACAAGGTCCTTTGGTGAATACAGACATTTTGCAACCCTATTTCCCCTTTATCTCCTGTCTCATCAGCCACTGTCACCTGCAGTTCCCAAAACGCAGGGGCAGCTCTCCAGATTTACATCACTTGGGGATTAGTTCCACGTGGAGCATTTCAGAGCAGCTCCCATTTTCCTCAGTGGCTCCTGCACTTAGAGTTGTGATTTTTGCCCTCTTTCAGACGGTCATTGAACTCCTGTTATCTCCCTGAATTAATATTAATGACTTCCTTTAAGCTTCTCCTTTAGCTCTTGCTTCTTCCAACAACTTTTTGATTATTTTGATTCTCCCAGACTCCTCTTTCCCCCCATCCTCACACTGCTTGTCTGCCTCTAATCCACGGTGTTTCCCCGAGATAGCATTAGTGGCACTTGCTGTGCGGGTGACCTGGATGGGCTGCACACAGGGGACACGGAGCACAGCAGGTTTGGATGATGCCCTCAGGACTGCGACTGGGATGAGGGGTTGGGAGTGATGCAGGGACAACCTTGGGGCCGTATCAGGGTACCTACTGCAGGTGCAAGGAGCAGATCGGAAGCCAACTTGACCAAGTCAAATCTGACCAAGGTTTGGCCTTATGTGGCTGGATAGGGGGAGATTAAATTGGTTGACAGATAATTGCAGTCTATCTAGACTTGTTTTTAATGTGGGAGATGTGGTGCTTCTCTTTAAATTTGGAGGCGGGGGGGAGGAGGAAAAAGTCTTTTATCTGCATTTCTTAATATGAAAGATATGAAAAGCCAAATGCAGCTCACCCCACATGGTGCTGGCCATCAGGACATCAGAGCTTGAAACCGAGCATTGCACAAGAGGAAGGGCAGGAGGAACCGCTGACTATGAGCCCAGCTTTCTCCCAAGACCTTCCCCTACTGCCACAGCTCATTGTATTGTTCCTTCCATGATCTCTGGGTCTGAGGGTGAGAAGGCCACTCGTGGAGGAAGATGAGGGAAGTGATGAACACCTTTTCATGGCAGCTTTTCTCAACTACTTGTAAGTGAAGATAAGTCCAAGTGTTTGTTTCTTGGGGCGGTGGCAACGAAAGAGCAAAGCTGATGCTTTTGCACTGCACGACAGTCAGAAGCTGCTGCCGAAGGAGAAGACACCAAGTGACAGAAATTGTTCCCTTTCCCTCTGTCCCTCATAATTACTGCAAAAACCTCAGTCACATGGGGAAATCATCTTGTGCAGGTTTTTCTGCCCCATAATACAGTCTGTAGAGGCCTTTCTAACTGCTGGGGGGGTCTCTGTGTTGCCCTAATCCTGCCTGCATTTCTGAGCATCCCCAGAGGTATATAGAGACAGGTGCTGTGGGGGGCACAACCTGCTCATGGATTCAGCCCTTCCCATCTCCCCCAGAATGTGCTCATCCCATGGACCACTGACACAGCATCTCACAGAGAGCAGCTGGTACCCGAATCCCACAGGGCAGCCTGCCTGGGGATGCCCCCGGGCTCCCTCGCTGCTGGAAATGCAGCTCATGTTAGGCACTGCCGAGCTCTCGGCTGACCAAGCTGGGCTCTGAATTTTGTCCAAGATGACATAGAAACAGACTTGTTTAAAGCATTGAGCAATACCCAAGCATGTGCAAATCAGGACTTTTGTAAAGCCCTGCCTCACGCCAGCTTTCTGGGATGGAAGCTGAGGATGCCGACATGTTTGGTCCCAATTTACTGGGCTTAGCAATGTCTTAACCCCTGCCCGAGCTACAGCCTGCTCAGCCTTTCCCCCAGCCTCTCATCGAGGGCTCTCTGCAGATGCCGCTGCACAAAAAAGCCCAAACAGGGGCCACATCAACAGGCTCCAGGGAGGTTTTTCTCCTTGCACAGCCCAAGAGGGATGAGATGATGCCCATCCAGGTTACTGCCTTAGTCTAAATCCATCCTTTCACTGCTCTAAAGCGTTTGCTTAAGTTAGAGCCTTCTCTTGGGTCCAGGATCTCTTTCTTGCATTTTATGAGGTTTTTTCCTAATTATGGAATCTCTTTCAATCTAGAACTCCTTTGATCATGGCTGGCCCCAGAGAGAAGTCGTCTTGTCTGGATCGACTGAGAAAAGGAAGAGATGATAGGCAGAAGTGACCTGCCTAGGATGACTAAGAAATTATGCTGCAAAGCAAAGATTTGAACACAAGCTTTGCACAGGCGCAACTTTAGAGAAACCACAGGACAAACCTTTCTCCCAGCTTGTGATCAATCACCACATCCTTTCAGGTAAACCACATATCAAGTGAGGTGAGCAATCAGTTAGCACTATCTGCAGCTATTTTGACCCCCTGGTATAGGCGGGATGAAAACAGACCATTTTTGGTGCAATCTGAGCATCCAAAGAGAATCCCTGAGACAGGACATGTTACTCGTGCAGGAAAAAGCCATCCCAGTTAACCAGTGCAGAGTAGACCCCACTCTGATTCAGCTGATGGATCACAAAAGGATTCCCATAGAAGTCAGCTAAATGAGATTTCTTCAGAAAAAAAAGTCTATTTTCAGTGCCACTCTGATTATTTGCCCTCTGTTGTCATCCATAAAGGATACTGCGAAGTTAATGATCCAGCTGTGGAATTTTAAATAGCTGCTTCATGACTAACAACATGTGCTCCGGATCAGCTCGAGCCTGTATTTACATATTTCCCATGATAAGTCAACATATGGTTCTTGTTTGTAACGTGGAGTCGCTCTCTTCATATGATTACCTTTTTTTTTTAACTTCTTTTCACGATTACAGGGGAAAAACCTTTTCTTATAATGATTGTTAGAAAAAGCACTGTACAAATAAGGAGCTATTAGCCTAACCAGAAGCCTGCTAATTGCTTTATTTTGATGCCCACTCGATCCTGAGCTGATCTCTCGTGTGGGGGCTCGGGGCTGGGTTCACGAGCACTGCAGGGTGCACAAGGTCAGCTCTCTCCCCATCACTCCGCGGGACAGGGTTTCACAACCCTTCCTGACAGCTTGGCAGTGGCATTTGTTGGGAAACTTGCACTAATGGTTTGAATTTCTTCCCTCTTGAATTCACAGTTTTAAGTACGTAGATAATTTGTACAATTGTTGGGTGGTTTTTGTTGTTTTTTTTTTTTTCCTCTCTTCCCCCTTTATTTCCCTCCCCACATCAAAGCATTGGTTAATGGCTGGATACAAACATCCTAACTGCTCTCATGGCATGGCTGGAATCACAGGAATTGGTGTTTTCCAAGCTCCTGTGTTGTTTTCCCCAGTGCTTCGCTCCCTCGACTCCCCTCTAATGATTCGAGTCCTGAGGCTTTGCCTATTTCCCTTGGGAGATTATTCCACATGGAAATGGGCTCTAACCATGAAGAATTTTTTCCTTCAACCCAGTCACAAAGATTATTTCCTTTTTAAAATCTTATTACTGCCACTTGAACCAGGCTAAATAATTCCCATCCTCCCTGGGTATTTACACCCCTCTCACACTTGCAGACAGATACCGTATCCCACCCTTAGTCATCATTTTGCCAAGCTAAACATATGTAACTCTTTTAATCCTTCCTCATAAATCAGTCCAACCCTTTCATCATTTTTATTGCTCTTCTCTGAATCCCATCCAATTTGTTGACATTGTTTGCTCTTTAGGTGCTTGGAGGGTGGATATTCCAGGTAAAATCTCACTGGTTGCACATTACAAGGTTAATTAACACAAGCTTCCTCTCTGATTACCTGCGCCCAGTTTACAGGACTGAGGTTTGATGCTGCGACCTCTACTAATAGGATAAAGCACCCATTGATACCACTGAGGCTGATAAAAAAGTGATCCTGGGATCAAGTCCCCGTAAACCTCAGTTATAACCTTTTTGAGGAGGTTTGGTCCTTATTACATCCCATGGAGGTCACACATGTGACATGACCATCAAAGGGTGACCGTGCAGACAGGGCTGCATCCAGGGATGGATTTTACTCAGCAATATTCAACACTCCAGAGAGACCAGCCAAGAATTTGGACACCCTCTCCCTTTGGAAACCCATCTGAAGCCTACTGGGGGCAGGTCTGGGCAGTGCAAACGTGTGCAGGGTCAACCTCGTCCCATCCAATTCCATCCAATCCACCAGCAAGTCCTGCACACCTCAGATGACAGCGCTGCCATGCAGCTGTCAAATGCAAGCATGCAGGCGTGTTGTGGCTCACAGCTGTGAGCTGGATTTGGAAAAATAACCGGTATTCCCATAAAAACACGCCGTAAACTCAATGTAACAAAGCAAAGCGTACACTCACGCTTGTGCCATGTACAAGCTGAGGGGCCCATCTGCCTAAATTGGGAAGCAACTGCAGAATTTTGGGGCCAAATAAAAAGAGTGATGAGCCCTGCATGGCTTCAGTGTGAACGAGGGGAGATGCTGGGCTGACACAGGGGTCACTCGAGATTCACACTGGTTTAACTGGAGCTTGGTAATTAGCCTGCTCAAGGCATGAGTCTCCTCTGGAAGGAATTATTAGTGCACCTCAAACTCCTCTGAGATCTGTGATGCGTTTAATATTATTTATGTGTTACTTGTATTCCATTAACAGGGACTCTGGGGTTTGGTGTTGGGGCATCAGCTTCCCTCAGGCAAGGAGAGACATCCCGAGAGCTTCCATTTTATTCCTCTTCCATGGCCATGCAAACAGCATCCTTGCTCTACTCTCCTGCTGCTCTCCGGCAGCAGCTCCCCATGAGGCTGTTTGGGGATGGCTTTGTCCTGCTTCCCCCATGCAGACCTCGCTGGCACAGAGCTGTGTGTGCCTGCTCCTCAGCTGCCATCATCCCACTTTTATACCTTTGGGGTGTTTTGCGCCTCTTACTGCCAAAAACCTGCTGCACAGGGTCAGAAAGGGCTTGTGCAGAGAGGGGTCCAAGCCCACGCCACACCAGCGGTTCCTGGGGAGACTTTTGCTCCGTGCTCAGCACATCCAAACGTGAACTTGGGCAATGTTCCTTTTACTGAGGGTTGGGGATGTGCTGAAAGGAGCCGATGCCTCTGTGTGAAACCAGGGAAGAGGGGAAAACCAGTTCACAGCCGTGGCTCGGAGACACTGTTGTTTTAAAAGCGTCCACACTGTGTTTGGCACCAAACCTCATTTGCTGATTACAGCTTTGCATGGGGCTCAGGCAGAGGCACATCACCGGGGAGCCTGTCCCTCGGGCGGTGTGATCCTGCCCGGTTTATGACCCCATTGCCTTTCACCCCTCTGATGAGGGCCTGCACCCAAGGCCCTTCCCGCTACAAAGCCCCATGGCTTTCTGCTGTAAACCCTCAGTACCAAGGGAATTCTCTTTGGTCCCCAATGATGCCACCATTCATAACAAACAGTCCATGATAATAAATACCTCAGGGAGATCAAAAGATCCTTAAACAGCCTTAATAAAAAAATAAATGAGGGAAGTGCAATTTGGTTCTGTTCTTCACTACTTTTCTTCTCTCCTCTTTGCGGAAGGTGACAGGTACCGTGACTTTTACATTTCAAAGACCCACATCCCATTGTATGCAAGAGGCAGGCTGAGCGCTTTGTGCTTCCCTCCGTTTTGTCCAGCGGTTGTCCTACTAACCAGCCTCCTGCCAAGGGAAAGGGATTTCTCCCTTCGCCTGCTGACAGCATTTTCGCTTTGAAAGTGAGAGTTGACTGCTTCTTAATTAGTGCTGCCGTGAGCTGGTCACCGAGGGTTGGGAGGCTCGCGCAGGAGCTCAGCGGTCCCCATCCCAGGGATGCGCATCCAGCACGGCCTCAGCTGCCACCACCTGCACCTCCCGGGGATTCTCCTAATAGCCCGATTCAAACCATGAAACACTCCTCAGAAGCCTCGCAAATAAACGCAGGGCACTTTATCAGAAGCGCAGAGATTGATATGTTATATAAAAAAAAAGAGTTTTCTTTCAGACCCCAGGTATCCTGAGGTGCTTTACAACCCAATGGTTGCGGGCAGCCGGCTTGGATTTTGCCATTGTGATCCTGCTCACAAAGCCACTCGCCCGAATACAGCTCAACCACACGCCAAAAGCTCATTACACTCTGAAGAATATACAGCACCTATCTGCAGAGGAACACATGAAATTACTGGTATCTCTGTTTATAACAAAAAGAGTCCCGGCACAGGCAGCGCACTATGAGAACACAGACCAGAGTAAATGATGTGACAGCGTGAAGCGACAGCAGTGTCACCTCCAGCCCTGTCCTCCACCACTGTCCTATTTCACCTATAAAGTACAATAAAAGTGATTCACCTGCCAGCACAATTTTCACAACCAGATGCGCCTAATGCTTTACAAAATTTCCTTTTTCAAGATAAAATATTAAGCAAAAAAGAAAAAAGTATTAGTGGCAAGTAAAGATGGAGACTTTCTGAGCAGACTACATTGCAGCCAGCATCTCTCCCTCTCCCATAGTGCAGATTCCTGTCTGATTGCTGAGCTTACAAAGGTGCATAATTTCCATTGTGTGTTGGTTTGAATCCACACAAAATACAGGATGAATTTCCTTTGAAGAAAGTGGGAAAGCAGTATGGCAACAAGCCTCGGTCGGTATTGGGTTACTTTCTGTAATTTGTGTTTTCTCTAATGAGAGGCTTGCAAGAAAGATATTCCCCTGCTTGCTCTTCAGGTCAGACAGGTATAGCAACAAGAACACCAGACAGGTCTATGTCATCTAGAGATGGCTTTGAACAGGCTCCCAGGACACGAGCACTCCTGAACTTTACAGGTATTTAGATCCAAATCTGGATCTGTGCTTTCTGGTTGACCATTTATCCTACTCCCCCACCATGTTATGTATGTGTGTGTGTGTGTATATATATATATATCTATATATATATGTTATTTTCTTTTTCAACAATGACCCAGATCAAAACAGGAGATGTTAACAACTTTCGACTTCAAGGCAATTTGTTGGCATCTCAGTTTTCTGACTTATATTTGTCAAAATGAGAGGACTGGCGCAAATGTGCCTAGCATATGACTTGCAGCGTTTTCCTGAGAATATTACCCCACTTTGCAGATTAGCCCAGCTCAAAACAGTTAAAAAATAAAACAAAACTCATGGAATACAGTAGGAACACATGTAGTAGATGTGATAGCTTGTGTGAATCCTGTGCCAGAGCACTTTATCAAATCGGTTTTTTTTTCCTGCTAGGATCAGCACAGTAACTTCCTAGTGCCTGAGACAACCTCCAATCTGAGAGGTGAGACAAGGATCCTGAACAAATACAGGATTCCCTGACAGTAGCTTAATACTTTCCTGGGAAAATCAGAATTTCAATGAATTTATCAAGAGCTTTTCAGGCCAGGAAGGAGGGTAATAAAGATACGGAGTTCAGGCCAGAGCAGTTCAATAACTTGCAGATCTCAGTTGAGAACAATTCTTTCAATCTTTTAACGGCATTTCAAATTTATTACTCTACAGAGCAACTGCAGATACTTTGGGTAGGTTCTGCCTGCACCAGCCACATCATGGGGTTCTGCTCCTTGGCTGAATAAGCTTGAAAATATCCTGCCCTGAACATTTCAATGAACCAAACCAATTAGTTCCCATGAATTCATCGCGGATGCAACTTTGAAGTTGTCGTTTGTGAGTACTCAGGTCATTATGAGTTGTTCATGGCAGTGACTGCGGGAAAGGAGCCGGGATTCAGCGAGGTAGGGAAGGTGTGATTCGTAAACCTGATAATCAGCTTAGAAGAAAGTGTCCCACAGGATTTCGTGGCAACACTTGTGGTGTTTTCACAGTGGGTTTGTATTACAAGAGGGGACAATGGGATATCTAAATATCTTTTAGGTCTATCTCTACAATTACATTTTCATTAGGCTTTCAAAATACTTGACCGTGCATTAATTTTCTCTCTCAATGGGAGAAGCACCCATGAAAATACAAGATGATTTTGGCCCTTTGAGCTGCATTTGGTGGCTCTCACAACCTGGAAAGCCTAGGCTGTGCTGACAGGGGAGGAAAAAAAATTCTTGGAAAAGGAACTTCTCCTTCTTTTGAAGTCAGAATGGATTTGCAAGGGTCTTATGTGATGAGGGGACAGTTTTAAGTAGAGGGGATATGTGTATAATTTTAACCATGTAAATAGTCCTTTGCAGCCTGGGAATCTTCAGACTTTTCAAGGCTTTAAGAAGTTGGCACTGCATACTTGTTAAAATCAGTTTAACCACTTGCCAAGAGGTTTAAAGAAAGACGACACCTATTTTGCATGAATAGGGATATTACTCTGATGAATTTAGTTATACTAATGGGAAAGCTTAAAGAATATGCTCCTGCCCATGATGGATTTTTTAAGGCAAATAATAAGGTTCTGGAAGGTGTAACCTAAAATAGACATTTCATAAAAGATTCATCCTTGAACAAAAATGTCATGAAAGCATGAAATGAAAAATAGACGACAATCAGAATTCCTCTTGAAGTGCTTTGTAGTAATTATTTTTAAAAATCCTCACAAAAGACTCTTTTCAATTGCAGAGTAGGAAGTGAGGTCTGTATGGTTCAAGGCCAAATAATTTCTGCGATGGAAAAAACAGCTTCAGTTCTTCAGTTCTGATGTAAGGTATTTTAAATGGGCACAAGCTTCAATTATTGCTTTCTTTTCCCCAGCTTCTGTGGGACATGAATTGCCCACAGACAAACCCCCTGCTCTGCAAAGTGATCATCAACACCATTTGCAGCTCTAATGCTCCTGATTCCATACTGATATCAAGTGTCTCAGCCTTCAGATAAGGGGGGGCTGTGGTACCACATATGGGGCTGGAGACCCCTCTTTGCCAGTCCCCAGCTGGTCTAGTCATGCTGGTGGGTGGAACCTGCTGCTGGGTGACTTAGAGGAGACCAGGTTGCGAAGGTTGGACCCTTTCCTCTCTCCTGCCTCCTTTGTGTGCTGCTTGCACCCCACAGACCTCACAACCAGCTCTGTGCTCTTCCAGCACGTTACTGTAGGGTGAGAGGTGGCCATGGAGCAGAGGAAGTGCTACACTTCCAGCCCTTGTCCTCCTCATTGCTGCAAGGATGAGGCCATGAAAGCAGCATCCCCCCAGCTCTGGAGAGAGGTGTCATGGTAAGAAAGATGGGACCAGCACAGATATTTAAGACCTAAGCATGGATGGCTATATACCACGATAGGCTCTAACAGTTATGATGAGTATCTCATGACAGAACAACTGATACTATCTTTAGATGTCACCTTAAATTACTACAGAAGCACACCACCACCATTGTGGTGACAGATCTGCTACTAGATCAAGACATTTTCCTATGATGGAGTTGCACTTTTAAATTATTCAAATTGTAAATATCATCTGGAAAGTGTCAGCAACAGGATAACTCAGTCAGGATTCATCCCATATCAAAGAGATACTGCTGATCCATACCACCATGAGGGAACTACACACAGCTTTCCCACCTCAGGGCTTAGTGGTGACCCAAATGAGAGCTGGTAGGATGATACATGTATGAGATAACCTGCAGCAGCTCCAAAAGCCCATCTGTCAGTTGAACCTATTGCACTTCCCCTTGGAACCAGGCCCATTCCTGCCTGTTTGGGGGTTTTTTGTAGCGATGCCCAAGCAGCACAAAAGGGTGAGAATCAGTCAGCAGCCCGCTGGCACGTTGGCGAGCGCTCACCATCGCCTTGACATGCAGGGTCCTGCTCGGCGGGGAATGACGGCAAAGGGCAGAGCGAGCCAGGCTTGGCTGCCAACATCTCCCACCCATCCTTCCCTACCACCCAGGGCTATTTCACACTGTCTGAGCTCACCACGCTTTCATCTCTTTATTTTCCCATCTCGTGCAGGAAAAGGCATTTCCCGAGCTGCCAAAACCCAGCCTCACTCTGCTGGCGGGTGCTGGATGAGACCTCTGCATCATGGGGAGTGAGCACAGACCCTGGGTGCAGCCATGATTTCCCAGCTCCTCAGCAGGGAAGAGCCACTTGAGCAGGCATGGCAGAACCTGTTGCCATCCTGGAGCACACCCGTGCCTCTGCTCAGCACTGAGATGTGCCGGCATCCGGCAAGTGGCCGTTCCCCTCTCTTTGAGGGGGTCACTCCGGATTGGTGCCTGGGGAGAAGAGGAGCAGGCAGAGCAAGACAAAGGGTTGACATTGCTTATTGTATGTACAAGTGTTGGCATTTTTAATGCATGCAGCTTCACTCCAAGACTTGCTCAGAGTAGCCAGACTCCCCAGCATCCCCAAAACACAGTGACAGGGGCGTCATTCTTCACTCCAACAATAGCAACTTGTTCACAGCTCGATACCAGTCTGGTGAAACTCTGAATTTTCAAGTGTGTTTGAGTTGGGGCTTAGCTAAACAAAACTCGTTTTCTAAGGCAGGCCGAGGGATTCTCACAAGCTGTACGTCTCTACGGCCCCAGCTCCGACCTGCTCCCTGCTGTCCTTTCCCCCAACATCCTTCCCCTCTCTCGTTTATGTTGTTTGCCCCTTTGGCAATTCTAATTTTGCAATGAAAATCTTCATGGTCCTTCTTAAATCTAGGGCTGACCCATGTTTAAGGCTGCAGTGTTTGAAGCAAAACCTTTTCCCCACCAGAAGATTTTAATTTGAAGCTAACTCCTGTGCTTTGTTTCCAAATGCTTTATTTAAAATTGCTTCAATGTGCGGCTTTCAAAAAAAAATTATTTTCCCTTTTCTGGGGCTTTTCTGTCTTTGGATTTTTCCCTCCTGATTTTTAGGGCTTCTCTTTCTTCTTTCCTGAGGAAATACTACCCCCTTGAACCAGATCTCCTGCAAACTGCCTCTGGACTTTCCCGCAGATGCGTAACCTCTCTATGCCTCAGTTTACATAAGTGTAAAAACCCAGGGAACATCATTTCCCTGCCTCAAAGAAGTACAGCGAAACTTAATTAAACTAATGAATGCCTAGAAAGGGATCCTGTATCCTCAGGTGGACAATCTATATGGAAAGTACACTTCTAAAGGAGTGTTATAAGTGCTTCAACGAAGATATAACCACAGGAGATCACAGGGCCTTGGCTGTGCTCCTCCTCCTCCAGCGAGCACGGTCTGTGCATCTGTTTCCCCCGAGGGATTTGTTCAGAGCCTTGGAGAGCACTGAGGGGAGCTGGGCACCCACTCTCACCCCCCCAGAATATTCCCTTATGGGCCAAGCAGCAGTGGCAGTGCCTGCGTGCAAGGTTTGTGCTTGACCTTGGTGGAGCTCCTGGGCTGGTGCTGGAGGGCATGAACAGCTTGCATGGCAGCTGTCGGGTCTCCCTTCCTTCAAAGATCTTGGAAATGAATGAAATGCAGCGCTTCTGTGATGTGACAGCAAGAGAAGTGCTTACAATCAAGGAGGAGCAAGAGCTGGTGAAAGCAGCAAGGAGCTCAGCCTGTGTTTAATGCAGCTCCTGTCCTGAGGTGGCAAGGAAACTGTGGGATGGTGCAAGTCCTGAAGAGGAACAGAGGACCATGCTGGAGATTGAACCTCACAAGCCTCGGGGGAGGAAAAGGCGACCCAACAAGCCTTGCCTGGGGCTGTGCTGCACCCATACCCCAGCACATGGGGAGCCACCACACCATCTCCAGGCCCCAGGGTCACCAATGCCTCAGTCTGCACTAAGCATCACAGCAGGGACTGTTCAACACAGGATGAGGTGCAACACAAGGCTCTACACACATCTGCTGTTGGGTTTTTATGGGTTTGTTCCCTTCCTTGCAACGGGTTTTTGCAGAAGCCTGCTGTTCCTCACTCCACGGCACTCCCGTCTGCTGGGTACCACTGCCCTGCTCCTCCTGATGCATCAGGTAACTCTTCCCAGGGGAATTTGACTATGTTAATATGTATGAACACAACCCAAAAGCAAAAAAAGGATACATTTTCCAAGAGACAACAAGATACCTGCCGCTCTCTCTAAGCAAACCTGCCTACGTGATGAACACAGCCCATGAGTCCTTGCAAGTACCTGCATACTTAATTACAATGACATTCCAGCCACCCACGACAAAAGTAATTAATGACTCCTTAATGCCCCGAGAGGGTTTTTTTAAGGTATATGAATAGATTAATCCTTATTCCCAGTGAAAAGGAAAAGCTATAGATCACTTTGAGCTGCAACAAATAAATATTTAATTATCCACTGTTGTGTGTTTCTCTAAGTCAGTAATTTCTGAATGATCAAAATAACCTTAGCAAGTGGTGTATTTTTCCTCAGTGTTCTACATTCTTCAGGCAGAAGAAAGCGCTGGTTTTGGTTTAAAACAGTTTCATGAGATGCCACTGGAAAAGGGAGCTAAAGCCACTGCAGGTGACAGGAGCTGTCTGTAGCCACCGCCATGCAGCAGCTATGGACATCCACCAGCAGCAACCCCACTCCTGAACAGCCAGAGCTGTGGCAAGAGTGGTTGCGATGCCACAGGATGAACACCACAAGTGTTGTTATAGATGCAAACCACCACATTAGATGGGAGTGTTACATGTGCTGCACGTAGCATAGCTCTCCTCTCTCAAAGGACAACGTTGCTGAAAATGACATGTGTCCCCGCTTCAGTCACAGCTCAGGTCTCTGCCCTGTGCAAGGACACCATGGACAGTTGCGCATCCTGAGCCGTATGCTTCCAAACTTGTGCAGCTTCAGTGCTGCTGAGCTCACCTACGGCTCAGAGGGACTCACTCTGTGCTCCCTGACAAGCATCGTGCTGCATGTCCGCAGGGTCAGAGCCAACACAAGCAGCATTGGCACCAAGGAACTGCCCGTTCCTCACCAATACAGTGCCGCCTACAACTAGGATCAGTGATAAAAACCAAGACACTGCACAAGCAGTTAGAGACCGTCCAAAACAAACGCAGGAATAGGGGCAGCCTGTGCCCAGGCACTCCTTGTGCTCTCCTCCCTCCCAATGGCCACCACAAACCAGTGAAGATGTTATGTGGCAAAGCCATACAGCACAAGCTGTTGAAGGAGGAGCAGCAGGACCACTACCACATCTAAGCACTCAGGAAATCATTGCCATACGAAAAGGACTGCTTTGTAAAAAGCCTGAAGGAGTTCAATTTGTTTCCTGGGTTCAGTAATCTCGGGTGTTCCATGCTGGGTCTTTACTTTGCCATGGCATCATCTGCTTAACGCTTCCCACTGTCCTTGAGTGACAGCAAAACGCTAAAAGCTATTGGCCTCCCTTGCTGGCCTTTCAGGAGAAGCATCAACAAGAGTTTTCCCACATCCCTTGGACACTAGTGTTTTCATTCTTAATCTCTCAGTCCATCATATGTGATTTAATCAGGATCTAGGCCAGGTGTATGGAAGATGTCAGGAAATCCCTGTGTCTCTGTGCCAGACGGGCACGTCCCTGGTGACTGAGGATCACGGGTAATCAGAAATATCTGAGGTGCACTAGTTATTGTTATGTGCTGCAGGTTTATTGCCGAGCATTGCTACAATATTTATGAAGTGGTTTGCATTCCTGTGCTAGACTGACACATTTTGAGCAGTCATAAACAAATCATCTTTTCAAGTGGAATTTAAAGCTGTTTTGCAGTGTTGTGTTCTCTAACAGCCCCATCACTTTTAAGGCAGAAATGTTCAAAGTTCAGGTCCTGCAAGTGCATTTACTACTCTGCTACTGCCATTAGCAGCAGTGTTCCTCAGCTGGAGAACAGGTCTAGATCCCATCTCACCACCCATACCACATCCATCCAGCCTTTTCACCAGCTCTGCTTTTAAACCAGGCTGTATTTCTCCTGGCTGGCTCTATTTGGGAAAGGTTTTCAGGACCTTATTTTCCTGAAGGCTACAAACATCTTCTACATTTCAGCCTACATCTGCAAAGTGAACTTGAGCATTTTCTCTGCCTGGGATGAGCTGTGTTCTCCGAGCCCATTCTACCCTCTACCTATCAACTCTCACAATGTCTGCTCTTTCAAGGCACATTTTCCTCAAGGTACTGTTCGGTCCCCAGTTCCACTCTTCTCGGCAGCTCTTACTGAGAAGGATGGAGACCTTCTTTGGTCTTTGCTAATTTTCAGCCAGCTCCAAAAGTGGACATAAAAAACACACATAGAGGCTCAAGCACCATTGAGCAATCTCAGTGCTCAGCTCCAAATAAAAGATGAATCTCACTGGAAAGTTAAAGCTAGCAAGACGCTCTTAAAAGGCACTTAAAGTAAAACACAAACCTCAAACCATCACCATAGGGATAAAAGTGACAGTTTAAACTGTCAAATGTTCCCGTATGATACTATTTACTGCCTTCCATCGCTTACCTTCAGCACATCACCCGTCACACTAATGGCTGTCCTGTTATTAACCATGGATTTCATGGTCATTAACTTGAGTTCAGCAAGTCACAGATGACTTTATTAGGCATGACTTTGATAATCACCATCTTAAATGCACAAGCTGTCCTCTATGCCCACACTGAACACAAGTTAATTTTAAGTTGCAGCAACTTTATCCTTTCTATTGGGCAGCTCAGTCTGTTGTCACATGGGGCACTTTGCCAGCAAAAGTAACTAAATAATTCAGGGTGAGAGCTTACCTGCTTCTGTGCTGCTTTGAGGTATAAGCCACATCTGATAAGGCAGGAGTGAGACCACAAGAACCACATTCTGCTTGGGGTTTTAATAAAAAGACTAACGGGGAAAGGAGGGGAAATGGGGCTCAGTTGACAGGGTGGATCAGGCTCATGGCCACCAAGTCCAACAGTTGGTTAACAACAGAACAAACCTGTCTGCTTCAAAAAAATATCAGAAAAAAAGCCTTCTACAAGAAATCACATAGCAAGTAGCCGAACTACGTCTTCACGGCAGGCACAAGCAGGTTGCACCTGGAGCAAACACCACATCGACATTGCTGAAGCGTAAACTGTCCTGTTGCATATTCCCCCCTGCTCACACCATTCCAGACCCCCGAGCCACTGCATCCAAGATGGGCAAACCAACCCTGAGGGCTGCGTCTGATAGAAGTGATCCTCTCTTTCAAAGTGAGTGTGGTTTGAAACCAAAACCGAAGTGAGGGCTTTGCTAGTCATGCACTTGGCCATCAGCTTTGGAGCCGGCCTATGCCTCAAGCACAAAGCATCTTCTTCCTCTGAGGTATCATCATTAACGGCTCTCGACTGTTCTCATTGCTCAGCCTCTCCAGATAAGGGGTTTCCTCCCTGGTGCCTGATCACCAGCTCTTACAGACCTGGATTTTCATGTGAATAGGTAGCAGAAGATACCCGCCAGCACTCTGCCTTCATTCTCTGTCTAACCTGGAGATGGTTTGACTTAAGGTATCAGAATTGCAAAACAAAAAAAAAACCACCCACCCCCAAACTCAAAATTTAAACAAACAACAAGAACACCCCCAAACAAACCAGTAAAAAAAGTAGTTCTGAAAGTTCATCTTTTTCCTACTACACTGTGACCAACATGGAATATGATTTTTGTGAAACTTCAAATTTTGAAGTGTAAGAAAAAGTGGATAAATATCCACCAAACTGGATTCCATACCAAGCTAGGCTGTATGACCGGCACGGACAAATTCATTTCTGCATGAACTGTGTTAAAGCACATTCACATCCTCAGGGCATGTAAATGGGAGGTTACTATGCTGCAGCTGACACAAGCCCTGATATAATCCGCAGCTCTCAAAATAAAATAAAATAAAATAAATCTCCCAGCAACTAAAGCACAGCCTTCCTGGGTCAACAGATCTTTCCCCAGGCACAGGAAGTCTTCATGGATATACTGCAGGACCGCAGCCCGAGATGTCCCGTTCAGTCACGGATGTATCGCTGCTGCATTTTATATAGACCCTGCCTGATAACTTTTATTGCACAGTTTAAAAACATAATACAGCATGTGATAAATAATTGTGTTAGCTCTGCACATGTGAGCGGCTTTAACCTGTAGCTTTTACTTTGCAATGAATGTCAGAGTATGCGTTAATAAACAATTAAATCGCCGTAGCATGCTGTCAGGATACGTACTTTTGTAACCTGATGCTGTTAAGTTTTCATGTTGTGTGAGCTGCAATGTACAGTAGCAGGGAACAGACACTCCTATTCCCTTTTGGTTGTACAGATGTTTTGTGCTCCCAGAAAATATTCTGAAGAGACGTACACTCTTAGTATGTATCTATTACAACATTATTAGCCACACTCCTAATTAATCCTTAAGAATTCCAGGCATTTTTCATTTAGTTCTTAGTGAAGGAAAGGAAAAAAAAAAAAAAAAGGTGCCTTAACAACTATTTGCGTCGTAGAGTTCATAAATGAGCCCATCACCCTATACCAGAACTGCTATAATTTTATTGGAATGAAAACCATTCTCTTTGATCTCCTCCAGTTCTTAAATCCAGCAGTTGTGTATTCAAACATCAATGGAAATGTGGTTTCAAGCTTCCTCTTTCATTATCTTTCTCAAAGATAAAAAAGAGCAAAAGAAAAAAAAAAGTTCTGAGCTTTAGAGATGAGGCAATATTTTTACAGTAATTTCTTTATCTGATTTCATCCTGTTTACAGAAGCTGCTGTTTGGAAGATTGTCCCCCCCCATTTTCGAGATGGCTTTTCTTTAAATAAACGTATATTAAAAAATAGAACAGACAACAGCGTCAGCTTCCTGCTTGCTCTTTATTGTAAAGGAGATAAGGTTGCTAAATGCTGCGCTATCTGACTTTGGTTCAGTGCGTGACCTACATGGATCAAGATGGAGATTTAATGATTAAACTTCACTCCATTATCTTCAGCAAAGAGGGGGGAGGAAAGAGTACCCAAACAAACTCCCTATGTTCTGGCATGATAGAATTACGGTTCAACACAATAATTAACTATCCGACACATTCCTGCAAGGCTGCAGATGTCATTAATGGCTCTGAAATGCCCCCTCTCTGTTGTCATAAACCAGATCTCTTCTCAGGAGCCAAAACAAGCACGGACTCTGAAGAGGATCGCGGTTGGCAAAATGCATTTCATCCCTTCTCAGCTGATTCATACAGACCGCAGGTGTGTTTCATGGTTCATATACCACTGATAGAAACAGTTAGGAGCAAATGTAATTAAAACAAAACAGGTCCTCGATCTACCAAACCCACAAAACCATTTTAATCTCCTCCGTCTGAGGCCCTGGACTCCAATCTCCCTGGTATCCTCTTTACAGCTCTTGAGACGTATCTTGATCTCTCACACCCAGATAACACAGCCTGTTTCGCTGACTGTCACACATCCAGCGTCTCTCAATAAATCAGGACAAGACGTAGCCCTCTAGGTTATTCCCTAGGCTGCTCTTCCTGCACCCTATCAAGCCTGCTGCAGGTAGATCCTAAAAATCCTAAATTAACCTGCTACAATATAAAATTCATTATAGTTTGTACGGGCAGTAAAAAATGGACCTATTTATGCATGCAACCCTCACGCAAGAAAAAAAGACCAACAACATATCTCAAACCCGAGCAAGCTCAAGGTCCAACTGAGTTCACCATAGGGCCTCCTGAGTTTTCTAAATATACAGATCAAACTGTGGACACTGGCAGTGGTTTTTATTTTTGCATGAAAGCCACATGACACGCAGTAAGTTTAATGAAGTTTGTTCTTAGCATTATTTCCAACCTCCAGGGCTGCTGTCACCCACGTGGATCAAAACAGCAGGATTTATTTGCATCAACTCCCAGTGGAAACAAAAAGCAGCAGCCATCAGCCCCAGCTTCTGCAACATCCAGAAAAGCAACAAGCTCCCTGTGCCTCCAATACCAAAAAGACGAGGATTACATCAGGAGCAGAACCCACTCTCCACCTCAGAGCACTGAAGTTCATTAAAGGAAAAAACAAATTTAGGATCTTACCTTCCAAAAAGTTCCCTGCAGAGCTGCAAGACCAGCTATTTCAGGTGCCAGAAGAGTTTCCCTGCCAGGAGGCCCAAGGCAGTCCCAGCAGCACTCCTTACCTGCTCAACTGGGAGCATTTACCTTAATTAACAAACCCACATGGAGCTGATTTCTCTCATTTCTGCCCCCTCCTCCTCCCAAAGTGTTACCATAAACCCCTGGCTGCCCGTCTCACAAGGGGTTGATCATTATTAAGAGGTCCAGAGGAAAACTGGTTTTGTCCTGTCACCTCCTCTGTGCTGAGTATGGTGAGAAGAGCACTTGTCCTCGTGCTGTGCTGCTGGGTGGCTCTTCCATTTTCTAATAAGCAGCTTGGATGAAGACCAAAATTATTTGATCTCTTCCCAGAGCCCTTTTCTCCCATATTTAACGGCCTTCCTATGTTCCCCATCTCCCTTTGACCACGTAATAGTGTAACATCCAAATGTTTGACTAGGAAGCCTAATGCCAGCTTAATCCTGTAGACCATTCCTGGCTAAAAGTGCTGGAAGGAAGCAGCCTGCAAACTCAATACCAGCCCCTCGTCAGGGGAGAGGAATTTCATCCTGGAATGCCACAAATGCTGTCGCAGCTAGAAATCAAGCTGCTTCCAGAAGATGCTCTTTAGTACCAGGGGAGATGTTGCAGCAGCAGCTTTCAGGCAATTCCTCGCTTAGATTCCTACAAACAGCCATCACAGCTTGACGTTTGGTGCAAGGAATCAGTTAGCTAGTGATGGGAAACGAGATTTTGGTATTAAAAAAAAAAAAAAAAAAAAGAGGAGACAACACTCACTGATTAGCCCTATTGCTCCCATGCCTTTCTAAAGAAGTGTGGGAAAAAGAGCGGGCTGAGGGGGATAGCCTGGATGGAGAGATGCTGTAATGAGCTAAAGCTGTCTTGGACTGAGGGATGGGAAGTTAAAAAGATGCCCAAGTCAAACTTCAGGGACTAGTTTCAGAATCATATATGGAGTAGTGAACATGAACTACCCTGGTATTTGGGGAGATCTGGTCTTGAAGCTGATTCAGCTTCTAAAATTGGCTTTAAAGCTTCTTAAAAAT
Source organism: Coracias cyanogaster (assembly GCA_033124195.1). Lineage (NCBI taxonomy): Eukaryota > Metazoa > Chordata > Aves > Coraciiformes > Coraciidae > Coracias > Coracias cyanogaster. Next base: position 79,541 of record JAVSBS010013126.1, on the reverse strand, counting down.
TGAAGTGTGAGGCATTTGGCAGCAGAGAGTCAGAAGATGATAGATTTTTCCAGCCTTGTGAAAACAAAATAAAAAATACTTCCTTGCAGCCACATGAACCATGCTGCTTGTCACACTCATAGACTGGGGATGTTGTGTGAAATAAAATAGAAAACAATTAAACGGCACGTGACTCTGGGAGGGGGTAGGTTTTCTTTGCAGGATTTGCATCAACATTTTCTTTGGCTTCATTCCAGGCAGCTCAGCACCCCTTTGAGTCACTTAAACAAGCCCAACTCTGAAAGCAAAATTCTGTCAGAACTTCTGAGTCTCACCCAGCTTCACATTTGCACCAGGGGAGTGGTAAATTGCACGCGAGGTGGTCGCAAGGGCCACAAACCTTCTCTGAAGGTCTCAGCTCTTTCTACACGCATGAAAAAATTCTGAGCGGTCTCCATGTGGTTTGTAAGCTTTGTGATGAAGATTCAACACAGCCCCATACAATCTAACACCAAGCTTTCTGGACAGGGTTGTAACCAAGCAACAAAGCTCAACTCCACCTTCAATTTTTTGCTAAATTTATGGGAGATGGTCAGACCAGGGATTTAATTCGGCACAGTCTAGAAGACGGGGGATATAACATTGGTCCAGATGTGCCCCCCTTTCAGTCAATGGATGATCTAGGGCCCAACTTCAGACTCACCAGCGACAGAAGTTCTGGTACATGGATAATAAGCATTGAATAACAGCTAGAGGTCTGTTGCAGCAGGTAGTTACAATTTCTCTTATGGCAAGGTTTGCAAGCATAGAGCAAACTTTGGTCCTTAAAGTTTAGAGCCAGCTGCTGGCTCCCACTAGTAACAATATTTGGGGCCTTGTGATTATTTTATTTAGCGCTTTTTTGCAATTAACCTCAGCCCTGAGAGTCTTTCTGTTTTGCTGAGGTTATTCTCATATGGTGCAAGTTGAAAGGAGGCTGTGAGAGCTACGCGTATGTATTATAATCATATTTGAGCCAGTTTTGTTCTTCATCTGTTTAATGTCATCTGCGCTGCCAAAGTAGCTGAGCTCCGTCAGGGCGAAACTGTGTAATGGGAACGGACTTTCCTGATTTACTGTCTCTGTGTGCAGCTATGTAAGTGAGGCATTGCTGGCTCGGCCTGAGCTCTTCCATCCTTATTACTCAATTACCGTTACTTTTACAACTTCATGTTAACCTTACGATAACCATTAGCTGTCATCAGTCATTGCACGTATACAACAGTCGCTGTAGCTGTTTAGACTGAAATAAATTGGAATTTGGTTCTGAACTGAAATCCAAACTTTACCAGTGCTTTGGAAGAGCTATAAGGCCAAAAGCAAGAAGGTTTAATCCGGTTAAGTAATTGGGATGAGGAAGAATTTGCATGGAGGCAGGTCCTGCCTTGCTGTTGGACTCAAAGCCATTCTTGGGACATGGAGACAGACACCGCTGTCACACCACGGCTGTTCCAACCCAAGGTTTCCAAGTCTGGATCCCTTTCACACATATGTGATCAAGCTGTGAATGTGAAGTTAGCTCCAGCCTCCTGGAAAGGATATGTGGAGGCCTGTGTGGAGCGGGGTTTGCATCATGTGTCCTACTTTAGTCTTTTTAACTTGTCGGTTAAGAAACAAATATAAAACTCTGCCTCCAGAAGTGCCTACACTCCAAAGTCACAAGTGAGGGACAGCAAGAGGCTGGAGTTACGGGATGTTGGTGTCTTGCAACAGATAAGTCTCCTCTTACCGTCCTGCTTCATGAAGCCACCCAGAAACTTGCTTCATCCCAAAGCTGTTTGGGGGAAAAAAGTTCTGGAGTGGGCGGCAGGGAAGTTTAATTTTGTCCCCTGACCTGTGTGGCCAATTTGCATTTGTCCCTGCCGGCACTATGAGCTCCTTTCTCATCACCTCTGCGTTCCCCTCCACTTGCTTTGCTGCTAAGGGACATTGACAATATGCCCTCATACTTCAAAAACAAGCCACAAAAATTAATTTCTTGGGTCTTTCTCATTTTCCTTCCTATTCCCTGAGTACAGACACACATCTAACCACCTAGAACTGTAATTGAAGCAATTACTTTAACAGAGGCACATGCAGGTTCCAGCACCCTCCCAGAGAGGCTCTTACTGCATTTGCTTAATGCTTTTAATTACAGTTGTTAATATGACACATTGATAAGACTTTTGACAGCTTTTGTGTAGGTTGGGGTGTTCAGGTACTCAGCAAACACTCCAAAGATGCTTGGAAGAAGCAGACTGCACACGAAGCAATGTTACTGAGTCAAAACCATATCCTGGGGCATTGTATCGAATTTAAAATTATTTTTTTCTTCTTTTTTCAATAGGGAGTTTTTCCTCCTTCACTTCCCAGTGTGGATGTGGATGTATGAGCAACGAACAGCAATGGGAAAGGAAATGCAGAGAAACCACACAGCGATTTACTGGGGCTTTAGCAAAATATTATCATTCTTAATGTTTGTCAGCATGTGGCGATTTTCTTTGAACCAGGGATAGTTTAAATTCCTTTTTGCTTTGAAGACTTAATTTTCTCCCATAAAGATTATGGAGACTGTCTTGGATAATTTTAGGACTTAGGCACACTATTTGCTGAGCTCAGGCGTGTTTTGCACCATGTATATTTTATTTGCCACCTGCCAGCTAGTGTCCACATGCTCCCAAAGTCTACAGGTCACAGACAAATCTTGAGCAAACCCATTTGCTGTGGCCCACACCCTGCGTTGGACGTGCACAGCCTGAGCACCCGGCACGCACACAGGCACAGCTCAGCACCACTTGTTAAATAACATTCTCAGGCACTGTGAAAGTCCCAGCCTTGTGCACAGTGATACCAGTGAGTAACTGTGGAGAGGGTCACGTGCCAGATGCATGCATGACAAAGTGTCTATTTTGCTGATGATGCAGAACCCTTCCAAGCTCAGTGGGTTTGGGTTGGTAGGAAAGCAAAATATGAACCTCAAGAAATGCCTCAGTTACTTTGAACATGGCTGGGTTAGGACTTTGCCCACTCTCTGGTTTGGCCAACACAGAGTGGACAAGAAACGTTTGGAGGTGACATGAGGAATGACCATGGCCTAGACCTGGGGACTGTTACTAAGCAGAAGATGGTGATGAGGCATAAAGAAAACATGTTAGTGTAAGATACAAAGCTCTTTGGTTAGGAGAACACACTGAAAAGGACTAAAAGGATGAAACCCTAGGCAGACAAATTCAAAATAAGGCCTGCAGACACAGCAGTCATTGTAGAGTATTTCTTGTACCTCAGTTGGTATCTGCAGACAGTTAAGCAGAAAGAGATAGTTGTCTTCATGTGCACACATTCCCTTGCTCTGAGTTAACTTCCTTGGGCAGAAGAGTGCCCAGAAATAAACTGTCATAAGCACTGAGTTGAACTGCCAAGGGGTGGTGAAACGTCCAGCTTCAATACCTTCAATCAAGACCAGTTTCCTTCTTTGAAGATATGCTTTTGCCAAGCACAAGTTGTACCTCAGTCAGACACCAGTTATTGGACTTGATACGGATGAAATGTAATGGCCCATGAAATAAAGGTCAGCAGAAAAAAAATATTATTGAATGTTTTTTTTCTGGCTTCTAGTATACGAACCTGCAAAAGGTTGGTGACTCGTACTCACTGTCATGGTGTTTTTCATGGTATCCTTTGATAACGGGATTAGGAAGTACCAATATTAGTTCAAAAAAGCTGCTGAAAAGTCTCCGACGTTTGGTCATTACCAGCCTTCAGTCACTATTGATTGGTGTCTGAACCGGGGCCAGTAATCCAGCGCAGGGAGGGATCCGCAGCAGCTGAGATACGTTGGAGATCGATACAGAGGCTGGCCGAAGGGATGCTACTTGGCACCACTCTATCCAGCACTCATGATGGGAGCCCAGTGCTTGCTGAAGGTATTTTAATAAGCTAGTCCATTTTTTTGGTTTTTAGCAAATTATTCTGCCAAGCCGTTTGGCAGCACTTGCATTTCTCAAAACAGAGGAATCACCATTTTGCTTCTCCTGAAGCATCTACTATCAGAAGCGACCGCCCTGCATGGAGCAGCATTCCTGAAGCATGAATATTTCATAGGACTGGTTTTGGTGAGATTACTTATGGTTGAGTTTTCACGGCCAGTAACTAGATTTTTGTGACTATCAGCACTTCTTTGGTAATTTAGAATTTACTTGAAAAGAAAAAGAAGCAAAATTGAGGCTGTATGGATACAACCAAGGTCTTGCGCTCTTACAAGTACCATGATAAAAGTATATTGGCTCACAAGAATACTTTGAAATATTTAAGAGAGCATCAGCAGGAAATATATACACATGTATATGTATAAAACCAGCATTTCATGAAGTGTGTGGGAAGGAGAACATTTGGGAGTCAGCACATTTCTTACCAACTATATTAAGTACACCCAAGGGTGAATTTTTTATTTATTCAGATTTTTCTTTAGAAGTACCCCCTACAGTACTTTGGATTTCTGGACATGAAAAATAACAACAAGGTTTACAAATGTACCAATCAAAAACCCACCGTTGATAAGAAGAAGGTGGGGAACCCGTCCATGCCCTGCTTGAGCGGCTGCCACTGCCCCACCAGCCTCTTCCTCCAGACACCACTGGGGCAAGGCTGCTCCCGAAGAGCTTGAGACGTCTCCTCAAAACGGTCAGATCTGCCTGGACCTGACATCTGGGCTGGTTGGAAGCTTCTGCTGCTGCCTCCTGGAGCCATCCCACCATATCTCCCCCAAGGTCCACCCCCAGTGAGGGATGTTTATGCCTGATTTTTCAAAGCGAGAGTTCATATTTAACGGGAACTATCATCTTTGTGTGAAAATCAGTTTGAACCATCCCTGGGCTTGAGTTGTGCAGAAAGCTTTGACAAAGTATTTGAACTTGTGTTTAGTTCCTTGGATATATCCGTCTTGCCAGAAACAACAATTTTGATAAAGCTCTTATTTGGAGAAATTTCTCAGCTCAAACAGAATAATTAATAACATAGGAATACGAAAGACTACACTGGCATCCCAAACAAGCGCCTTCACTTGCTATGAGAGAGCAGCTTCTCTCAGTCTCTCCTGTTAAGATTACTCCACTTTCAGTAGTCACCAAACAGTCATTTTTTTTCAGGAACTCCGACTAGATCTGGCCTGAATGTGCAATCAATGAATCAGTCACAAAACAAGGGGGAAAAGATCTGCAAGTTTTGCCCTAGGGTAGGACAGTCAATTTGGAATTTTCTCTCCAGGTATCCATGGTGCCAGCAGAGCTTCTCCTGGTGGCCAAGGATGAGAAGTGTCACGGAAACAGCTGGTCTGGCTTCTTCTGCCTCGCCTCAGCAACAGGCCAAGATCAAGCTACTAGTTTTTCCCCTTGGTCTCTTACTTCAAGGGTATTTGGCCTTCACATTAACTAGTCAATGGCCCGGCCCAATCTTGGGCACGTCTGTCTCCCCTCCTTGCACAAGGTTTGGGATGGAAGCCCCTGCCCAGGCATCATGGTCCACTGAGAGCTTGCAGCCGTGACCCTGAGATCTTCCTGACCCTTGCTGCATTTGCTCATTTCCTTCCCAGCTCTCTTTCTGTTGCTTTTCAAATTAAGGTGCACAGGAAACCAGAGCAGTTTCTGATCTCTCCTCCACCTAAAAAATTAGAACATCAAAACCAGTTTTACCAGCAATAAACGAAGCTACTTTGAAAAGAGAGGCAAAGGGATCTATCTGGAGTCAGTAAGACATTGTTAGGATCTCTTTGATCGGGAGCCTTAAATGAAAATTATCAAATGGCGCTTTAAAACATACACCCTTTTGTTTGATTAGCCTGCCGCAGATAACCTTTATTAAACCTGATCTAAAATTACAGCCATGCACTGGTGGTTCTTTGATGCCTTGGCTGTTTCATTTCCTGTTTATACTATGATACACGTTGCACTAGGAGATAAAGCACTTCTGAAGGATATTAAGACATGAAAGTCCCTTGGCTATTTGCTGGCACTGTTTTGATGTTTTCTTGCTCTCTAGAAATTAGCATATCCTTTTCAAAGACTGCCTCTGATGAGAGTAATCCTTTGCCATGATGTATTTGCTAAAAGTCATAAATGATAGTATATTGTGTAAAGAAATGACACATAAAAGGGACGATGCTAGATTATTGATAATGAGGCAACTTGTGCAACTCTGCTTTTGGCTTTTATAAAACACATTTTTGACACCATAAATACATTGAGTTTATATTAATGAGGATTTAATACTTCTGAGATTTTCGAAACTTGTTTAGAACAACTTTTCAAAAGAAGGTTTTTTGGGGAAGTTTAATGTTTCCACTAATTTTGATAAGATAGTCTGTTAAGCACGTTTTGCTGCCTTCATAACGAGGAATGACAGAAAGGTTTTTAGCGTGGTTTTGCCAGAATTAAACTGTGCTGGAATATTTATTTTATTAATTTGTATAGTGTCTATTGCCATAGAAATGCAGTGGCTTAATTATAGAAATTTGCAACAAAATGTTACCTTTCAGAAAAAAAGAACTTTGACACACATAAAAGCAAAATGTAAGGATCTGATATCTGAAGGTGTAAATAAGGATTGCTCCATTGAAGCTTTGAAGTGACATTGATTTACATCACCAAAAGATCTGTCTCCTGTTGTCACTAACAAATGACCTGAGCATTTTCACAGAAGAGAAAGCTGTGCCTGGATGACCTACAAAATGGGGACCAGGCTGTTGGGATGAGGAAGAGCAAGAAGGGCTTGGAGATCTTAACCACTCTCTTCTCAAAGGCACTTTTCCAGGACTTTTCAAAACGCTTTGGATGACATGGTTTAAGTTAGATTATAAGATTCCTGTAACTGTATGAAAATCATCCTAATATTTACTGAGTTTCCTTTGCACAAACACTCTTCTACCACTCTCACTAGCTGCACACTTGGTAGCACAAGAAGAACAAGAAGGTGACTTCAGCGGAGTGTGACAAAGATTTACACCTTGCTTTACCTGAAGTCCTTTCTGTAGACAGACACAGAGAGCTGAATTTTGTATTTTGCCAGCTGGGTGACTGGAGTTACATACCTGAGGCTTGTGTGTAACACACCCAAGGATGAGGATTTTCATACCTAAATTAGTAAACAGAATTTGCAGCGACTCTGAATACCTGAACTCACCCTTCTAAAAACCCGGTCCCTTATCTCTCTGCCTTTATGTGGAGCTCAGCCCTCACCTTAAATATCCCAGGTTGCTAATTCTGCCCTCAGGAACCAAAGATCTCATCAGATATCCGCTGAAATCAATGGGACAATTGACTGTGGGTGGCTGCTCCAAGGAGCCCTGAAGGGAATAAAGGTCACAGCCAGCCTTGTAATGCAGAGCTAGGGATCTGCTGTCACCAGAACCTTTCCAGCAGGCACTAGCACAGACCACTTAGAGTTGCAACCATGCTAATCAGCACAGGGCACTATTCTTCATCTCTGTGCATCTCAGTAGCTCGGGGCAGGAGCTGGATTTCTGTTAGTACAGGTAGACAGCAGCGGGAGATGAGAGGAAGGGAGGAAGGAACAACTGGAAAGGTAGAGACAAATTATATCTCCGGTGATGAAAGCCACCTCATCTGCAGTGAGGCTAAGACATTGCCAGGATGATTGCATGTATTAAGCAAATACCTCTCCTTCCTTCCAGCAAGACCTCCAGTGGAATTGCCTTCTCCTACAATTTACTGGATAGAAAGTGCATAGTGACAAAATTACTTTTTTAACGGATGAAAAAAACAAAAACAAAAAAACCCCACAAACAGTTGACAATACAAGAGAAAAAGACTTTTGAAAAATTGATAGTGTTTTCTCTGTATCCTTGTCAAAAAGTCTTTCAACTTCCCTCTTGGAAAGCAAAGACATGAAGAAGGTGCTGGGAAAAGGATTTCTGCACGGGCACCTGCTGTTATTTACTGCAAGCAGTGACAGGGAGCCAAGGCATTTAAGATTAGTTCCTAAGAAATGGTGATTATCAAGACTTCTTCCTGCAGGACCTTTGCTCATTGGCCTCCATGCCACCCGGTAACAGGATTTGCGTGACTCCAGCCAGCTGCTTGGAGAATATGACCTATTCTAGTTCTTTACCATATACCATACAGTATTCACAGCAATGAGCATGACTCATAAGATCAGCTCATGCCTGTATAAGGTTTTCTGTAAATTTGGGGTGATTTAGCTGAAAGTAATACATGCAAGGCTCATGCTGAGCTCATATTGTAACCAAAATAAAAAGGACTGAAGAAAGGCAATGAGCAGAAAGCATGTGACAGCCTCAAAGCCAAAGGATTCGGTCTCTCTTGGAGGTCCTTGACAGATTCCTGTCATTGTCCTCTGAAACATCCACAGCTCTCCATGTGTCCAAGCTAGAGGAACCAGGTCCTGCTCTGGAATCCAACCCTGCCCAGCTCAGCCAGCCCGAAAGGCAGCTGTGAGTGAGGCCGGACACTCCCTGCAATAACGGCTCCTTCCAAGCGCTTCCAGCACGAGAGAGGCGGCCAAGTGCTTTCTCCTGCCAGGATGTCACAAGACTGGTGAGTCACGGGAGGATCACAAAGTGTTGTTCGCATAATGGAGCTTAATAACAGCCAGTGTCAAGGTGAAAGCACCTGTAAATGAGACGGTACAGAACTTCACTGCCTTGCAATAACACTGCTGGGCGACTCAAGCTCACAGGTCTCTGCACTCGCTTCATCTGCCTTTGGACTTGTTCTCTGCAGCGGCTTTGGGGCTGATGCGTCACCGCCACAAGGACAGCTCGTTTGTAGGACAGTGCTGCCCAAACACAGATATCCAGGCAGATAACACGCTCCCTCCTCTCCTTGAAGTACAAGCTGTGAGCTCAGTGCATTGCCAGTGAGGCGGCACAGCCTTTTCAACCAAACCATCAGCAGCAAAAACACTGTAACCGGGGCTGCTGCAGAGCGATTTGTCCATAGGATCCCTCTGGCAGTGGCTAGTCTGAAATTCATAGTCCAAACAGAGATGTGCTGGACCACAGCTGGCAGCTCTGAATGGAGGCTGCCCAGCCCTGATGGCAGGGCAGGGAGGAAATCTCTGTGTTTGGTGGGGTGAGGAAGGGGATGCAGCTTGCGCTGCAGTCACTGATGGTCCCCTCTTGGCCTGCCAGCTGTTAAGCTGCACGGTGACTCCAAAACGTGACATCCTGCTTTCCACCTGTGGCCTCAGAGACCATGGGCTCTCCTGGGACTCCAGCATCTATGCAGGCTGCTGCTTTCACTCCAGACCCTGAGTGGAATGTTCCCTGCGCAGCTGTATTTCTACAGAGCGCAACTCCTCCTTCATTACTTCCATCAGCAAACCCCTCTGTCCTCCCCATCCTACCTCTTTACAGCTCAGGGAAATTCCCCTTCTCTTTTCTGAGGTACAAGTAACTCACACAGGTGCTGCCACTTTTACCTATACTCTCCCAGCCAGGCAGGACATCCATAAACAGCAACAAGACCTCACCAAACAACACCATCTTTAAACTTCTCTCTTCAAGCACTTGGAGGAGGACATCTGCTCACCTGCAGATTTTCCTGCCCATTTGCTGCAGCTGAGGATGCCCTTCACTCCTCCCTGGATGATCAAGGCTGTATCCCAGGTATCCAGACACTGTCCATGAGATTGTGTCCAAAAGGTGATCTTTGGAGTTCCCGCAAAAACACACCCAGCATACACCCTCTCCCTTTGTTTGTCTCCTGAGCATTGTTACTGTTTGATAATGATCTCGGAGGTGCTAAGCTGATAATCATCTACCTCAGCTACTCCACACACTTTGTCAGGCACGTTGGTAATGAAAACATACAGCGTAAAGATATCCCTTTCCCAAGGTAATGGAAAACCTGAGCGGAGATTGACATTAGAAACAAGATAGGTGTATGGAGAAGCCAAGTAAAAAGGAGAAACATCTGGTTCCGTTTTTCTTTGTGAAATTATCTCACACTGACCAAGCAGTACCTTCTCTGAAGTATATAAACGTTGAAGACACACACATGGTTGTTATCAAATGGTATTGTGCAAAATTAAATTGGCTACTTTATGGTGAAATGGAGAAGGAAAGCAGGCATTTCAAACACATGCGTGTCTCTCAGCGAGGTCTGGAAGCGATCACAATGCAAGGATGGCTACTTTAAAATATCTACAAATAGTTAGGGCCATTCTGCGAGATGAATAAGCTGAGGCTGAATTTAATAAAGTTATCAAGGCCATAATAACACAGGGGCCAGTGCCTGAAACTAATAAGCGGTTTGGTGAGCATGAGATAGTTCATATGTGCAAAGCATTCCTCCAGCGCTGACTTGCAAAGGTAAAACACCATGCCAGATTCCTCTAACTTCACCAAAATGTGCTGAACGTCTGCCCCTTGGCCAAGCTTAGTGAGCTGGACTAGAGTGGACATTCACTACATTTTTGTCTAAGGGGTGGTCACAAGCTTGGCACGTCCACTGCTGAATATAGCTGGTAGGTCCCCTACAGCAGGCACATGTTTGTCCTTAGCACGTGTGCTCTCCATGCCAGTCGGTAGCATGTTTGTGGTTTAAGAAGAGAATCAAAAGAATCTTCACCAGAAACAATCTGTTACATCGAATTTTTATCTCATGTTTTTCATCAGTAGCTTCAGAGCAGGTTCCTCGGGGCTCCAGCCTCACTGCCTGTCCCTAGCGAGAGCCATGGGACCTTGCTGGTCCCTGGAGCTGGGCTGGACATGGAGATGCCTTGTTGGCAGCTGAATGTGGGTGTGGAGGAATGTTCTCCTTTGCGTTCTCCAAAACCGAAATTTTCCATTTGTGGAAAATTCAACATCTCTTTTTTTTTTTTTTTATAATTCAGGGGAATATTTTGGATATGAGAAATTTTCTCTGGACTGGAAATTCCCGTTACCGCACATGTTGAGAGGAAAGCGTTCAGTTTTTCCAGAAGACTGGTGGCAGAGCAGGAAAGACGGCTTGATTTTCCTGAATTCCTCTCCAGAGCACTGTTCATTGAGCCACACAGCCACTGAAAGAGTGGAGGATAAACCTACCTTTCCCACAGAGCTGTGAACCTGGGCAAAGGGTGAAGTAACAACCCTACTTATTTTTTAATTTTTTTTTTTAATTTCAGCTTCAGAAGCAGAGACCCAAGAGCAGTGTCGGGGCTGGCTTCGGGGAATGCAATTCTCATTCCTTTGAAAATTCTTGTTCTGCCGGTTGGGAGTTTTGTTCAGCATTTCCATTCCCAGTTGGAATTGTGGGGCTGAACTTTCTCAAGGTGTTGACTGTGCGGAAAGAAGAAAAAAGAAAGGCAGATTTTATCTAGCTTGGATTTACCTGGGGAGTGATTTTCTTCCAGAGATCCTAATCTGAAACTGCTTCTTCCCGCTCCTCCCCATAGCAGTTTACAACCTCTGCCATACGCAGGGATGGACAGTGAATCTGTTCACACCGATAGGGCTGGACAAGTACTCGGGGTGAGATGGTTTGGCATTTTGGCTCATGATACTAAGAATTAAGTTGATTGCACCCATGGCCTCGGCACTGTGCTGGGCACTGCACTCTACCCTGAAAATCACCGCGCTTATGTTAAAACCAGCGAGGCAGAATTTATTCTTCTGTCACCAATTTTGCAAGGGTAGAGGAGTCTGTCTGAGCTTCTGGACATCTCCTGGAGCTGGTTCTGTTGCAATTAACTTTAAAACCCACCACTACATCTCCCTGAAAAGGTAGAAGAAGCGAATGCTGTCCTTTAGATGCAATAGTTACTGAGAAGACTTTCAAATTGCCTTAGTAAACAGGACTCTGAGCCCCAAGTTTCAATGGAAACGCAGTAAAGAAAACCTCAAAAAGCAAACTACAAGCTCCTCTCCCAGAGTTCCTTTTCCTTTCATGGTGCAAATTAGAGAATACAAACTTAGTGGAATTGCAAGCATCTAAGAATAGCTTTGATTTTCCTAAACATTTACAATTCTGTTTTATGTACATCGTCAGAAAAAGAGCAAGGAAATACAAAATGTAAATCTTTAAATGAACCTGAACACCAAGGAGACTTTACATATCTGCTTGTAACAAATGGGATGTTGCAGCTAAATCTCAAACAGGGGAATCAGAGAGTTTCAATAGCCGTGGATGCACGGAGTGTAATCAGACACGGGATGTCTTGTGTAGGGTCCTTCTTTCCCTCCCTCCCCTCCCTTGCAGGTTAAGAAAACTATTGTGACTGGCTATAGATTTTGCCGTCTGCGATGCAGCTGGGTTTCACAGCTCCCGGAGCTAGAATCCCATCTCCATTCCAGAGACCAGCAACGATGTGCTAAGCTGGACACCCAAATCCTGCCCGGCACAGGGGCTGGGGGCTCAGGCCCACTGCTCTGGGATGCTCAGGGCAGAGGGTCCCCATGAAGCGAGTCACATGCAAGGTGTAATGAAGCCAGAAGCCATGGATCTGAAACCACTGTCAGATGTGGAAGATTTGCAGGAATTCTGGAGAGCCTGTTGGGCATCTTTGATAAAAATTCACATTTACAACAGGGATATTGTTCTCAGTTGTACTGCAGCGCTGAGAGAAAAGTTGAATTTGGGAGAAGATATTAGCCCTTTCCTCAGCAGGGCAGCCCTGGTGGAGCAGAAAGCATTAAGAAAGCAATTTAAAAAACATAATGCTCAGGAAGCACCTAATTTTACTACCAGCTGGCTGTCAAATTAATTGTGTGCAAGGCAAATGTGGCACGAGATGGAAAAGTCAGGCTTGAAAGCGTGTGTGTTTTTCTATGGGCAATTTTGTTTCTTGGTGGAAAGCAAGGAGTGTATCTCATGGAAAGCATCAGGTGACCAGCAGAATGATATCATGATGGATTAGCCCAGCACATACTTGCCTGGAAATGCTCAGGGGTCAGGAGCAGGTTATAACTCTCTCCAGCACTGAGTTACGAGCATGTGTTACCATCGGTCTGTAAGGAGAGGTTTTCAGAGGAGGAAGGAGGCTGCCTACAGATGGGCAGAGCCATGATTCACTTGTCTCAGCAGACTGAGGAAACACGTATTAGTGCAATCTTGGATGCCGCAGAGGCCGATAAGTGTTACCGCTCCCATTTTCTCACTAGGTAAACTGAGGTCAGAGATGCTTTTTGACTTGCCCAAGGTCATGCATTAAACTAGTGGTAGAGCCAGAAACAAGACCTAAAAGACCCGCTTCTGTTCATTGCCACAGTGTTTCCAATTTCAGATGCAGAAATGTTGCAGGCCTGTTGTTCAAAAAGAACCCATTAGCCGTCTGCAGGACTTGTATCGACCTCAAGAGAGATCAAATAGCCCCGTGGTGAAAAGGCATCCAAGAACAGCTGCCTGCCTACTAACTGGTTTTTAGGCTGTGATTTCTTCAGTAGCATCGCTCCTGGTTCCTGCCGAACAATCTGAATTTAGATTGATGGAGCCATTCTGCCAAGCGAGAAAGTTTCACAAAGAGATATGCAACTTCTACACTTGTTCAAAACAGCCAGAGATGTTATTTATACCAAATTTACAGCTCAAAGCTCACAGTTGTTAAAGCCCTTCCCTGCCTACTCCTTCTATTTTTTAAAATTTTTTTTTTCTTTTTTTTTTTTTTATGGTCAGGATCTTGTTTTGGAAATACCCCAGATTGTAATAGTTGTACTTGTACTGTATTACTTGGCTTTGTTTATCTGCTGATGAAGTGCCAGCCCTAAAGTATAGCCAGATGAAAGCAGGCATCTTATAGCACTGAAGGGAACTTTCCTGAGACTATTTCACTAGTCAAGTCACGCAGCAAGAGTTCTGAACAAACATCAGGTCTCTGCCCAAAGGAGCTTACAGTGGTGAGGAGCACAGAACACCGGATGCATGGCATCCATCGAAACCCAGGGAGGAGGCTACAACCTCAGCTGGACCAGCAAATGGGCAGCAGCAGAACTTCAGTGGAAGCCAAACATTTTAGTCTCCATGGCTTAAGTCTGGGGTGATTTGGGTTCTCAAGCAAGTCCTTCCAGTGCGTGAAGCAGCAACGCAGCCCAGAAACAGGGGAAATATACCCACTGTCTGCTCAGTACTTTGTCCTGCTCCAGACAACACTTGCCTCCTGGCTGACTTGAAGCCCAAACTAGGGTTAGCTCAATTCTCAAGCCCAGATTCACTACAAAGATCTGTGTTTTGATGAGTCTTGATGAACGTTTTAACTAACTTGGCTCGAATTCCAGGTTCATAACAGAACACCAATCCAGGCACTTTCATGTGGTCTGAGGTTTTGTAAGAAAGGTTCATTTGGCTCTCAAGCTGACTTTGGGTTTGGCAGTGTCTCCTGGGTCACTCCAGCCTGTGAGGCTGATGTGGGCTGGCCCAAGCCCTGCCGTCGCTGTCAGAGCTGGGGAGAGACCAACGGTTGTCACTGCAAATTGTAGAGAAGCAAGAAAATCGTGGGTTACGGATATGATTAACTCTTTGCAGGCTGCATGGCAGCCTGCTACAATGCCTTCCAGAAATTTAATGCTATGATGGCCTTCTACAAACAAACCACACCTTTGCAACAACAGAATCAAAACAAGCAGATCATCTCACATGCTCTTCTCAGTTTCAAGTGATTTTAACAGTTTAACTTGCATCTTGCAGAGAATACTATCTACTGAATTAATACGTCAAAAATCTAAATGCCCTGTTTTCTCTCGTTATTTTCCCTTGCACAGATTTAGAATCATAGAATCATTTAGGTTCTTCTAGGATCATCAAGGTGTAGGTGCAATATCTTAGCAAAGAAGGATTTTTTTTCCTGGGTAAATGTGACGGACAGCAAACGAAAGTGAGCTCCTGGTGAGGGAAGTCCTTCGGGTACTGGTGCATGTGACCGTAGCGGCACACCAGCTTGCTGACCAGTAATTAGCTTGGTTGAAGTCTAGCTTAGCATATCAAGCTACAAAGGCATGCATTTTGAGGGACCCCTTTCTCCCAAGAACATATAGGAAGCCTTTCTAGGAGCGATTGCTTAAGTCCCTCCTGTGATCTCACACAGTAGACCTAAAAAGTAGATTAAGAAAAGTAATAAGCTAAAGGAAAAAAACACGGTGCTTTGCTCATTTATTTTATATATTAAGGGGAACATTGACCTTTGAGATCTCTTTTTTCCCTAGTATGCATGGTGATGAATAAAATGTATTCTCACTTTAAATGAAAAAGTGCTTTGAAAAGACAGAAAATTAGCAACATATGGGCCAAAGGACCCAAAGATATGAGAAAAAAGGAGGGGAAAGAAAATGACTGAAAGAAAGTTTCAGATGTCACTGTGATCCTGCAGCAGAGTATTTTAATATTACTGCTACCGGGGAAGGCCAGGGCCCCTTTGGACATCCCCCCTGCACCACACGTGACGGGGCCCGAGCGCAACACAAAGCAGAAATGACCCTCCTTCTGTGCCAGTGCTCCTGGCCCAGCCGAGCCAGCTGATGCCATGGAGGAAAGGACAGCGGGATTTTATAAACAAGGTTATTTTTCTCTTTGCCATCCCCTCGCTGCTGTGAACCAGAGATGGTCTATAATGTAAAATATGATCTTCCCTGCCAGACTCCCACCAGCCTTGGAGCCCTTTGATTTGGATCCCTGGTGCTTACTCTCAGGCTCACCTCTGCTCTGCCCAGGGCAGGACTCAGACGTGAGGCAGAACCCTTTGTGCGCTGCCCTGGACAACTGCACAGCGACCAGGTCACCATGAGCTTCCCCAGCCAGAAGCCATATCAGACCATACCCCAAAGGTGCAACACCAGTCCTATTAACTGGCCACCAGCATTGCTCACAGTGGCTTTTTCCACAGCCAAACACGTAGAAACATAGTATGGTTTGGGTGGGAAGGGACCTTTAAAGCTCATCTAGTCCAGCCTCCCTGCAGTGAGCAGGGA
Source organism: Coracias cyanogaster (assembly GCA_033124195.1). Classification (NCBI taxonomy): domain Eukaryota; kingdom Metazoa; phylum Chordata; class Aves; order Coraciiformes; family Coraciidae; genus Coracias; species Coracias cyanogaster. The sequence continues at coordinate 63,631 of JAVSBS010013126.1, read as the reverse complement.
CATCTGCAGCTAAATCAAGTTGCTCGGAGCCCCGGCCAACCTGACCTTGAACGCCTCCTCATGTGCTTTACCCTGTCCACAACATACCTGCAACCTGCACCTGAGACACAGCTTTCTTTGCACTCTCACAAGCATATTCCATTTTTTATGAAATAAAATCAGCAGCAACAAAAATATTCATATTGCCATTTATATGCCCTCCTTAACTTTTCCTTAACTTGTTTTTTTTTTTTTTTTTTTTTTTTTTTTGGGGGGGGGGGGGGGTAA